>JADRCD010202529.1:13660-29659 GCA_019843815.1 Montemys delectorum | reverse complement strand
GGAGGAGGAGGAGGAGGAGGAGGAGGAGGAGGAGGAGGAGGAGAAACCATCCCTTTTTTCAGAAAACATGATTCCCTATTTAAAAGACTCTATGGAATCTACCAGAAAAAATTTTTAATTTTGAGAATTTCATATAAGAATAATGTATTTATATCACTCCCCTGCCCCTTCCAGTTCCTTCAGTGTCCTCACCACTGCCTGTCAAATTCATGAGATATATATGTATATATATATATAATTTATAAATATAGATTAATAAGTTCTTCACTATATATCATACACATACACACACGTGTATGTGCAAACACTCAGATGCACAAACTACTGAACTATTTAGTGTTGTTTGTATTGGTATTTAGGACTGACTGCCTTGCTGGGGTACCAAACCTGTCATGGAGTCTGCCCTTGGAGAAGGTTGATTCCCACTCTGAGCTGCAGGTCCATCAGAATATTTCTGTATCTAATAAGCCTGTCCATCATCCAGTTTTAGCAGGATTAATGTTGTAGTCTACATATGCAGTGCAATCCTCATCAAAATTTCAATGACATTTTTCACAGAAGTAGAGAAAAAGCAATCCTAAAATTTATGAAGACAGCAAGTTGCATGAATTATCCAGAACAATCTTAATCAAAAAGAACACAGCCACAGATAGCATAGTACCTGACAACGATGCTTGGTACTGTCACAAAAACCAGACATGGGCAGATACATGCTTTTCATGTGCAAAAACTATGTTCTTTCAAAAGCTGATTACCTAAAAGTGAAGAAAATTTAAGTAGATCGAACAACAACACCCACCACCACCATCTTAATATATATTTTTTGTAACTATCACAATAGTAAGAGAAATATTTAATGGCAGTCCAAATAACTGACAGCCTGAAATGTTTTAAACTCTAATCAAAGACCTCAGGTCAAGGAGCATGTCAAAGTCATAATTACAACAGTCAACAGAATCAAATTTCAGGAACGCAAAGTGCGCAAGAGACGGAGGGTTCACAGCCTTCAACTATGTCGTTGCTAAACAAAACAGGTCTGTAGTGATTTCAGAAGAAGCAGGCAATCATCAGGAAAACCACAAATTTATATGCGGAAGCCAAATGCAAATCAGGGTCTTGCAAGATCTGAAGAGTAAGCAGGTAAATAGCTACCAAAAAGTTTGAAAGCTGCAAATATACAATACTGATGATGGCAAAGGGCATATATTCACAGATTTAACAAATAACTTGACATGTATTCACATCTCAAAATCACATGACATTTAATTAGGACTCAGTTGTTATAATTTTATGTTAAAATAAATTTAATTTACATTTTAAACAATGGGCGAAACCCAAAACTCTAATCTGAAACTGTAGTAGTAAATATAGTAAAAATTGGGTAAAAATATCTTGTAGAAAAATGTTTCAAAAAAAAAATGTCTCAACAAAAGTTAAGAGTATCTAAACAGAATTGTAACCATGGCAATGGCACTTAAGAACAGCACAGAGACAGAAGTAAGCACCTCTACGCTTACAAGGACAGACAGAAGTAAGCACCCTGCGCTTACAAAGACAGAGCTGCAGATGGTCCTAAGGTAAATCAGAGGAGCAGTGTTTAACTGAAATGCCTAATTCTGGATGATGAGGATTTTCCCTCCATATTTTCCTGAGGCTGAGCTCTGGAAACTGCCTGGATTCCTGGCCAAGCAAACCAGGACCAAATTTTAAAATCTGTGTTTTTTTTTTTTCTAGGTAACTTGAGGAGGTGAGTGGTTAAATAGAACACGAGTTCACACCATCTAAGGGCAGCAGAACAGAGCCTGTGCCAACCTGGCTAGAGGGAACCGTGTGGTGGGTATGCTTTGGATGTAGGACCATTTCTCTCCCTCCCTGTTTTAATTTGACTTCTCTGGCAGACTCGAGGTTACTTGGCATGGACATTATCTGCTTGGCCCCCCCCCCCCCATTTCAACGGAGAACTAGGGAGCCGAGGATTCCTTCTCCACACTCACAGAAAGAGTATCCATCAAGGAAGAAGGCATGGCTGTGCTTGGCTGGCCAGGGCCATGGGGGGGAGGGGTCAGTGGCAGAAAGCTGTGCCCAAGTTATGCTTAATTAAAACCAGCGCACTCAAAGAAGTCTGGCAGCCAGAGAGCCTCTCCGAGCATCACCCTCCCGAGGGCGAATGCATCTCACTGGCACCAGGAACAGAGCAGACACCTCTCCGTGCTCGGTTGTAGGGAGGGCTAGGATTTGAGCCTCAGACTTTAGGAAGGCCCCACATCCAAACTACCTTTTTCTTGCAGATTATATAACATTTTCATGGCCACCCCCCTCCCCCAAACAGGATAAAAAATCCCATCAGTCTACAGAATGTGCCACCAAGTCTTCACACAGGCAAAAAGAGTTTTCTGACCACGTCTATCAGGTGCCTGCCATAGTTATAAAACTAACCACAATTTAAAATAAAACAATCAAAAAAAAAATTTTTTTTTTTTAGCTTTATACTTTGGGAGGTCAAAAATCCAAAATGAGTCATGTGGGCTATAACTAGGGTGATTGCAAAACTGGGTTTCTTCTGGCAGTTCTAGAGGCATATGAACTTCTTGCCTTAGAAGCTTTACATGCACTAGGTCTGGTACCCTCCCCCATCGTTAACGCATATCTTTCAACGTCTGTTTCCAGATGTTGGCACACTTCCCTTCCTTGTATTGATCCTTTGGTCTCCCTCTAAGGAGGCCTCTTGAGATATATCAGGGCCATCTAAACTACTGGAATAAGTTCCCCTCTCTAGACCCTGGCCTGATTACCAGGTCGTGGATGTCCAGGTACCAGGCCTCAGGACTTGGACATCATTCAAGGGGCACCCTTCTGCCTCATAGGTGGCTAGTCTGTTGTGTCTATCCCAAGAAGCAAGTGTGGTGGGCCAGCTCAAGTGAACCTAGGCAAGACCCACCATGGCTAGGTCCTGAGTGACTAAAAGCCAGTGAGGAGACAGGAGGCCAAAGGAGAAAGGATATTTTGTTTGGGAGGACTTCCCGGAAGGAAGGGCCAGGGAGTTGAAATGGAGTTTGAAGAATGGATGGGGAGAAGACTTCCTCTCTGGGCCCCAAAGGAGTTTTAAGGGGAATTTGACAGGTACACATTGTTAGGCGGGAACCTCTGCTCATTCCCTGCACAAGCTGGGAGACTCTGTCTCTCTTTCTTCCTCCAACCCTGCCCACACAGGTAAAACTTCCCTGCTTGCTTCCTCCAGCATCTTCAACATCTCTAGCACCCACTGAAGAGTGCCAGCCCAGGGGCTCAGTTTTTGACCATGTACGGACACAATCCCAGCTCCTAGCTGGCATGTCACCACTCCTCACCTATATTCTATAAACAGCCCCCCCCCCACTCCATTTAGCCGGGATGTGTGACTTCACTGACCCCTCCCTGTGAGATCAGCGAGCCCACCGGGATAAACCCACCTTTATCTACTTTTAATCTGGTCTTGTCTGGCCTATGTCTGCATCACTGAGGGGGAGAAAAAGCCTATCACACATGTTAAAAACATGAAGAAAGTGATTGCTTCATGCTCCCTACAGAACAGAAGCATTTCCAGACAAGCTGCCACCAAGTTAAGTTTCTCTGGGAAGAAAGGGGTTAGAACATTTATCTTCGCATCGCTCTCTTACACTTCCATCCACATCCTTCCCGTATGCTCCATGAAATCTGCTTTTGCTCTTCAGTTGGGCTGGGTTAGCAGAACCTGAGTTGTATCTACTTAGAGCTCCCCACTTAATGGGGGAGACCTCCCTTCTCCCGGTCCCTTCAGTAACTGGGAGGAGATGTGCCCTGGTTTCCCATGTTAGGGCTCAGGATCTTCCTCCCAGGAGCACTGTTTGTGTGACTATAAAGCATGGTGGGAAACCTCACCGATTCTTCTTTGGCAGAGTCTGGGAAGAATCTTCAGTTGTTCCCTTGCTCTCCTGTTGGCTGCTTGTTAGTTAGTATTGTTATTTTCTACTTTTACTTTAATTCGAAGCCATCTAAATTCCTGCCATTCTTTCTGCAAAGACTGACTGAGCTAGGCACAGAAGTCTGCAAAGGCATGATCTCAGGAAGAACGGGAGTGGGGGAACAATGTATATCTGGATTACAGCCTGCCTGCTACTGAGGGCTAGGTTCTAGGAAACCAATGCCAGAGGTGTTAGGACTGATGCTAATGCCCAGGTGTGCGTGTGCGTGTGTGTGCGTGTGTGTGCGTGTGTGTGTGTGTGTGTGTGTGTGTGTGTGTGCAGGGTGTGGAGGAAGTCAATCCTGGTTGCTTCCCTCAAGGAGTTTATAGTCTTGTATGGGAGACAATATTAAGCGAACATTCATGCAAATGTTCACTCATAATTCCATGTTTGCTAAAACTTATGAGTAAGGAATGCGTAGAAACAAATAAAAATGAGCAAGGGATAAGGTTTAAACTGAGGTGTTGGGGAGGACCATACTGATAGGTGAGAAGTGACTGTTCAGTACTAACTGATCAGAAGTTGATGGGGAGAGAAGGAAGGAAAGAAGGAAGGAAGGAAGGAAGGAAGGAAGGAAGGAAGGAAGGAAGGAAGGGAGGGAGGAAGGAAGCCTTCCCAGAGCAATTTATGTCAAGATTATATGGCTTGAAGGTTTGAAGACAAGGGCCAGTGTGACCCTAGGAATAAATCTGTCTTGGGCTTCTATTGCTGCAACAAAAACACCATGACCAAAAGCAAGTCAGGGAGGAAAGGGTTAAATTCAGCTTACCCTTCTAGATCATAGTCCATCAACTGAGGAAGTCAGGATAGGAATTTAAGAGCAGGGACCTGGAGGCAGGAGCTGAAGCAGAGACCATAGAGGGATGCTGCTTAGTGGCTTACTCCTCATGGCTCACTCAACCCGTTTTCTTATAGAACTCAGGACCACCAGCCCAGGGATGGCACCACCCTCAATGAGCAGGGCCCTTCACCACTAATTGAAGACATGCCTTATAGGTAGGTCTCATGGAGGCATTTCCTCAACCTCTTATCCTTCCTCTCTGATGATTCTAGCTCATGTCAAGCTGACAGAAAAAGCAGCTAATACAGTATCTGATAATTATTCTCAATCCTCATGATGCCTCACACACAGAGTTGTAATCAAGAAGTCTGGGTAACGGTTAACTACTCTTTTTTCTATAATCTGCTTCCCAGGAGTAGAGTTCCTCAGTCCCATGGACGGGATGAAAGGTACCATCCACCCTGACCCAATTCCATCCAACCCAACCCCTTCTCCACTGGGATCGGACTCACTCCTCCTCTGGACGTTTCCCATTGATGCTGAGGATCACGGGCAGGAGGAAGTCCCAGCAGAGAGCAGGTTCAGATGGAAAGGCAGCCAAGGCAAGACTGTTTGTCCAATTCTCCACGGCTGTGAAGAAATAACAGAGACAAACCACTCGAGGAAGGATTTATTTCACTTCATGGTCTCAGAGGTTTTACCCCATCATGTAGAGGGAGTGTGGAGGGAATCTCCGATTATTGGCAGCAGGAAACAGAGCAGTTGGGAGTCACAGGAAGGAGTCAGTGCAAACTAGAGCTCCCAAGGATATCCACAGTGGCTTTCTTCCTTCCACCAGGCCTTCCGCAGTTCTATTACTTCCCAATAGTCTAGTGAAGATAGAAACCCTTCAACATGGTAAACCTTCATTAAATCAGATCCCTCCAGTAATCTCTGGAGAGGACCTCTCCTACACACCCAGAGGTGTTCTCGACCAATCTCATAGCCATTGCTCAGTCCCGTCAAGTTGACAATATTAGCCATCACTTCTAGGATGTGAAAACTTTGGAAGCGAAGACAGAGATAAAGAACCCTGCCACCCTCACAACCATCTGTAATGAGATCTGACACCCTCTTCTGGTGTGTCTGAAGACAGCTACAGTGTACTTACATATAATAAATAAATCTTAAAAAAAAAAAAAAAAAGAACCCTGCCACCAATGGCTGTCACATTTGCATCTGTGGAACCTCATTAAACCCTGAGCAGCACACACGGATGGACGTTTTGAACCTGTTTCCTAAGTTGAAGAACCCAATGGTGGGAGTAGGTGGCCAACTTGTTCATGGTGATAGCTGGTGCAGTTACTTTATGTTTTAAAACCCAAGCATGTTTTCAAAGTTTTTGCTCTTTCCTTAGATCCTATACTGTGTATTACATCCATGATAAATCATCAAGCACAAATTAATCTCCACTTTGCTCCCTAGAAAATTTTCTAGGCTACAGTTCTTTCTTCATGCAAGCAGAATACATCATGATAGATTTTTTTTTTTTAATTTTAATTTTTGTCGGCTTTGGTGAGTTTCAGTGTGAAGAAACTGTCAAGACCCCATGTCCAAGGCAAAGGCTAAGGTGAAGTCTAGTCAGTGAACAAAGTGCAATCTAAGCCCGTGTAGTCAAGGAACGGCAGCTTTCTGTCAGATAGTCAGCCCTCTGGCTGACCAGAGGCCTGTTTCCACCAGGAAAGCAACAACAACTCATTAGACTGAATATAAAGTAGGGAAAGGAAAGCTCTGGCTTAATGGCTGTTCCGACCAGGCTCCCCTAGTGCTTTTCCTGTAGACACGGCTGCCCAGATTCTACTCCAGGGACGAAATGCTCCGGGGTCCTATCTTGCCTCTACTGGTTCTACAGAACAGGCTAGTGTTACCCAGCGGCTGAGCAGGGCTGAGAGTGCGAGGCTCTGGACAGGGCTGAAGTCTGCATTCAGAGTCAGTTCTCTCTTAGTTTCCCTGTGACTAGTATTATACCCCCTCCCTCAATATCTACGTAGCTACTTAGAACTGCAAAGTATGCTTTAGCATAAAGAATAGATAGAGATGGGTTGGAGAGGTGGCTTGGCTGTTAAAGGCTAGGTCCACAACCGGAAATAGAAGAATAGATGGAGATACCAATGGATGCATATATGTATGTGAGTAAAGAGAGAGAAACTTAACTAGGCCAGTGGTGGCGTTGTTCCAGTACATAAAATATTATCCATGGAGTCTTTTTCCAAATGGGGAGACCACTTCAAATTCTTCTCCCCATTCTCCTCGAGATTTTAAGCCAGAATTCTCATCCTACAAACCTCTTTTTTTTAAACTCTAGAACTTCTATGCTTATAGAAATGTTTCGTGTCTGTGCTGTTAGACACGGCAGCCATAGGTGGCTGTTGAACTAGTGTGATGAAAAATGTTAGTCTTAAATTTTGTTTCACTTTTATAAATTCGAATGTAGGCTCAGACGGCCACAGGTGGCTATGGCTACCGGACTGTACAGCTCAGAGAACGTACTCAATATGCTCTATAGAGATACTCAAGCTGCATAGGGGCAGCAGCCGGATTCAGTCAGCCTGTATCGCCAGTGCGGTCCCCATGCCCGCCACATGCTGTTCACTTCCATGTTTCTTATCTGATTGAATGAAGAAAGAAGGATAATTATATTGAAATGATCCTGTGAGACGACGGAAAGAATAATTCCTTGTTTGAATTTTATCTCCACCCCTTACTAACTGTACAAATTTTGCAAGTCATAGTATGCAATGATGTTACAATAATAATCTTGACAATAATAATAGCTACCAGGTGGGAGATGATGAGTGTGCAAGGTATCTTATGCAAATTAACTTAAGTGAGCCTTACAATAAGCCTGTTTTTCATTTGGGGGAAACAGACCACAGAGAAGTTAATAATTTTAAACTGAAGACCATGACCTGTTGCTGGCTGGAAAATTAAGTTGCTCTCAAACCTTTCTATGTGTATAGAACACATGTGTGCTTTTGCATGTACACACATGCTTATACTTATAAACACATTTACCTGTGTGCAAACTACATAAATTTGTGTGGTGGATGCTTCTTATTCAAAATTTTGAAAACCAGTGGTCGAAGGAATTTTGTCAAGGCTGTCCTCTGGTTTGTAAACAATAGGTGGAGATTTATATCCTGCAGCCGACTTGAAATTTCATGCCTGAACTATTGTGCTTTACAGCTGTAAGGGTTTGGGAGGCTCACAGAGTTAGTACAGGACAGACCCAGACACCAAGTTCTTATCACAAAGGAGGAGCTGGGTTGCGGTGAGTCTGCCTTTGAATCGGAAAGGAGCGAGTTTTTAAGGAGCAAAGGAGAAATCTGGGTTGGGTGTGTTGGTAAGTCCTGATTGGACTGCTTAGCCAGTGTAGACAAATAATGAATTTTGATTGCTGGGTGTTGGTGTTTGGTCTCAGGAATTAGTGGCCACATATGGGAAGGGGCCTTGGGGACTAGCTTTAGGCATGTAATCTAATGGTTTGTAGCAAGGGAGAGGGAAGGGGAAAGGGCAAGACCTGTTTGCAATGCTTGGCTTCTTAGATAGCTTTTCATTAGGGGTCCATGGTTTTGTAAGAAATTCATTTAAACTTTGGAAAAAAAAAACAAAACAAACAAACAAAGGCCAAAACACACCTAAACCTTGAGGATCTGGTTTTGCAGAATAGGCTCGTGTTCCGGAGCGGCTGAGCAGGGCTGGGGGTGTGAGACTCTGGACAGGGTCGAAGTCTGCACTCAGTCACTTCTCCTTTAGTTTCTCTGTGAATAGTATTACATCTGGCTATGGACCAAGGAAAATTGATCTCAATTTAAATATTTCTTAATCAACCTAAAGGACTGCGCTTTGGCAGGGGTTGGTGCAGCTCATCAGCTTTCATTTGCATGCCGACTACACAGCTCAGGCCATGGGTGTGTGGGCAGGAGAGTTGCACACCACTTCTAGGGCTAGTCTCTAACGCCTCAGGACTTTAGAATCTCTTTCTGCCCACAGGCTGGGTGAATAGAGTGAAGCGGGGTTCCCAAGAGGATGTCAGAGCCACAAGACTGAAGAAACTGAAGCCACACACTCTGATATTCCTCATTGGAACCTAGTAGGTGGCGAGAAAAATCGAGCAGGGGGCAAGAAATCAAAACAAAACAAAAAATTAAAACAGCAATAACCAACCAACCAACCAACCAACCAACCAACCAATCAACCAACCAACCAACCAACCAACCTCACATAGCTACCGCCAGGCAAATGGGTGGGATCTGTGATAGCTAAAGATACTCCGGAGGCAGAAAATTAAAAAAAAATCACAGGTTCCTTCAGTGATTTAACTCAGGAAGGAATAGCAAGGTAGTAAGGCCTCCTCGGGGGCAGGAAACAGGGGGGATGGGAAAGGCAGGGCCAGCAGAGGCAGTGGCTGAATGGTGGCCCCTTCAGGGTCAATCCTAAGAACCTGAGAAAAGTCCTGGAAAACCTAGGAAAAGCTATGCTGGGTTATTTAGGTTTCCCCTAAACACAAGCTTGCGTCAGACAGCTTTGAGAGAAGTGCTCAGAAGAGAAAGGGATGTGAAGAAGGGACCCAGAGGGGTGGTAAGCCAAGCCAAGCCAAGTTGGAAGCTTGGAGGAGACACCAAAGGGGCTCTTCCCTAGAGCTCTTGGGGGAGGGATGGGGGTGGAGCAAAGCCCTGCAGACTCCTTAAGCTCTGATTTCTGGCCTCCAGCACTCTGGCAAAACACATTTCTGGTGTTTTAAGCTACCAGGGCTGTGATTCGCACATCAGCTCTAGGCAACTGACTTACCAGAACGGAAAGTTTGCAGAGAAACCCACTCTGGAGGCTCTAACCTTGCCAGTGTTCAGGTTACAGAGGGAGCAAGACTATCCAGTATGCAAGACCAAAAGGACACAGACATACACTGGTCAGCCCGGAAGACAATTTCAAGTTGGGCCCCATTGTGGAATTGTAATAGAGAGCAGAGGGTTCCAGGGGCCTACAACAGTTAACAACAGACAACCAAGGAAACACGAAGCTCTGGACACCATGAACGTAAAGCAAACCTGGTTTCCTCAGCCCCACCCCAGATGCAGTAGGCACGCCCACAGGCAGCCTTTGATATTCCATACCCTTCAGCAGCTAGGAGAGAAGTGCAGGAACCTGAATGATGCAGACTAGTCAAAAAGGAATTTGGAATGTGATCCAAACTGTATAGGCAAGGCTTGCAGATAATTGTGCTTTTAGCATAATAAGGTCAACATTAAATTAATAGGAAGGAGCATGTTACTTTATGCAGACACAACGAAGTCCTTTTGGCAATGAACCCATTCTTGCACAATGAGATGTGACTGGTGTGTGTGTGTGTGTGTGTGTGTGTGTGTGTGTGTGTGTGTGTGTTGAATGCAAAAATGAACTACTCTTTAGAAAAAGGTCCCCGTGATGCCCACCTGCCTTAGACACAAAGTTTGTGTTTTCTCTTGTGGAGCAAGAGAACTAGGGAGGAAAGGAAAAATATCAGATTCACAGTAAGCATTAAGAAGACAAATAATGAGATTAACGATTCCCAAAGGAGGGATAGTGTTAAGGGTGGGCAGGAGGTGTAAGTGTGTGTTTGTGTATGTGTGTGTGTGTGTGTGTGTGTGTGTGTGTGTGTTGGGGGGGCATTTAAAAGGTAACCAGAGGATGCATTGTCCTTGGGAGAAGAGTGTCCGTTTGTCTGTCTTACCCCTGGGACGCTCAGAGCATGTCTTAAGTCTGACATCTGGGACTTGAACAGGGAAGCTTGACTGTTTCCTACACTATACGGAACATGATGTTCATCAGGCCTTCAATTCCTGGTCCCATCCCAAGGCCACTTCGGTGCTACATTGAGACCATTACCTGTGAGTAAAAACCACCCGAGTCACGTAGAAGGGGTGTGGGTCTGTGCATGTACGCCAGGGTGGTCAAGTCAGTGTCTACAGTAGGCAGGGGCTTACCCCTGCACAGCCTGGAGAGTGGGTATGATAATGGATGACCTCGTGGGAGAGACTTTGGTTGACGCTTTGGCATTGCTGGCAAGGAACAAGAAAGAGTTGTATAAATTATTTAATCCTGACCCAGAGTTTCTACCCCACCTTTGACCCTGTAGCTTCCAAATCAAAGACACACACACTTTTATATTTATAAACAGCACAAGAGCTGGGCAGACACCGCTCTCTGTATTGTTACAATCTACTTTCCTATCTAAGACCCCAGGTTATTGCATGCCATGTTTCATCTGGGCCGCTCTTAGCTCCCGTTGGGCAGTTCTCGGGGCCGCGCTGTCCTGCCTCCTAACCCACAGTGGCTTCTCCTGTCTCCTCCAGCCTTCTTTCTTTTTTTCCCTCGTGCTTCCTCTCCAATCCCAAGCTCACAAAACCTACCCCCACCTATGCCTTTTCTGCCCAGCTATTGGCTGTTGGTATCTTTATTTTCCAATCAGAAATAACCTGGAGACAGGGTCACTTAGAGCATCTTGCATGGGCTCTATCTTCTTTGGGTCAACCAGCCTTGGGGCCCAATATAACCATTAGAATACAAGAAGCATTAGGCCAGCCCACTACACATAAGTGTCATTTTATTCACAGATTACATGGGAGCCAAGTGTTCCTCAAATTTGCCTGGATTCTTTGGGAAAATCAGCAGAAAGAGAACAAGCCTTGGACTTGAATTAGATCCCAGCCCTGGGGCAGCTTTATGCTTACCCTCGCCCCCCCCGGCCCCCACCACTTTCTCTTCCTCAAGAAGAAATGGTGAGCACCCCACAATGTGGGGCTAAGTGAATAAATGATTCAGTTCACTCTATATAGAGACACCCAATTGGTGCCGAATCCCATTGGGAGCAACAATATTGGCTTCGATGTCCTGCAGAGTCCAGCTGATACCAGAGGTGACCTTTCTATAAATGAAAAACTCAGAATTGACTTGGCTATTTTCAATCAGGAGCAACCACCTCCTGATGCAGAGCTAAGCTTACCTATTCACATCCCAAACTGCACCTCAAAGAAAGTTTTTTTCTGACTGCCAAGAAATTCCAGATTTAACACTGGATCACATACCCTTTCCATTTAATTGTTTCCATTAAAATTTTACATTTGCAGAAAGCCTCGTAGTCATTCGAATCCTGGCCTGGTCCAGGGAAGTTACAACTTCCTGTTAGGGACTGTAGGCTGAGTGGGGGTGGGTGGGGGCTGTGGGAGAGTGGGTAGGGAAAGTGGGAAAACTTAAGTGTCCAGAACTTACCCTGCGGCTGCTCTGCCTGCCTCTCCTTCCAATCGTTCTTGCTGCCAAGGAACAGGCCGAGCTAACAGGCCACAGTGGGCCTCCAAGTTCAGCTTCCAGCATGAAGAGAAAAACACAGCAAGATCGCCAACTTTGCCAACTGTCCCTTTCCATCTCATTAGGTCACTGAAAAGCAGAACCAGAGAAGAACAGTTTTTCCCCCCTTTTAATTTTAATATTGTCAATTGTAATAAATTCAATTAAGTTACACCAACGGGCTGTTTTCTGTTTATTCAGGGAAATTAAGTTGTAGCCGTCAAAGCTAGGCTCACTAGATGCTTGGTTTTGGAACAAGACTGTAGACGCTCACTATTCTAACGAGTTCCGCTGGTTGCTAAAAGATTTGGAGCGAAGCTGACTGGGTGGGGCTGTGTGACTCATTTAACACCAGCTTGATCCCAGCTGTCAACACGAGGGCAAATGTCTTCTGAGGTACCTGACAAGACAGAACAAGTTTGCCGAAGCAGACAGCCCCTGAACAGACGCGGTTATGTTTTCCTAAGCGTGCAGTGGGGACGCAGCGTTCCCCAAAGAGTTGAGGTGAAAGAGTGTGCTATGCCGGGGCTGAGACTTGGGCAGATAGACACACGCAGCTGAGTATTAGGTGAAACCAACAGAGAAAGAGCTTCTGTTTCCAGAAATTCCCTTGTCTCTTCCCACGATCTCCCAACCCAAAGGTGCCCTCTGGGCTGGGGGCCATCTTGGAATGACAGCCACCAACCGGGGTCCTGGACATGGATCCGAATGACAGTAGAATGAGCATCGAAACACAACCATCACTGTCACCACTTGTCATTGCTGGGTTGAAAGAAGGAATGAAGTGCAGAAGAGGCTGGAAAACCACCAAGCCCCCGAGCTTAGAGACACACCCTTAACACGAGGAGAAAATGTCTGTGAGACATCCTAATTTTTGTCTGTAGTGAACTTCTGACTAGTGTTTCTAGGTTAGACAGACTAAAAATCAAAATCCAAGACAAACATTGTCAAACTCTCCCACACAGCTGACAGAAGCTGTGGATCTTACCTGTCTGTCCGTGCTTTCTCTTCCTCTAAGTTTTATTGGAACTCGTGGTCTACGACCACTCACTCCATTGTCCAGGCCATTGGTCCTCCACCTTTGATGGATGGGTTGAATGACCCTTTCCAGGGGGGTCAGCATATCAGGCATTTACATTATGATTTATGACAACAGCAAATTTACAGTTAAGAAGTAGCAATGAGAACACTTTTATGGTTGGGGGTCACCACAAGATGAGGAACTGTGCTCAAGGGTCCCAGCAGTAGGAAGGAAGGTTGAGGCCGACGGCTTTCTCTCCTGAGCAGCTGTGCTTTCCATTAGAGTCTATCCTTCCCTTCAGATGCAATCTGTTACTTACTCCTCTTTATCCAACCACGAGGCTTTTCTCGTAACCTCTGAAGTATAATTCCATCTATAGTATCCCAACCTCTAACTTGCAGCTTTCATTAGAGAAACTGTAAAACTCAGAGACCATGCTTGGCTATCCCCTGCTATATCCCTGGTATTTTTCAACATGAGTGTTTGTAGGGAACTGAGAACTGATATGTATGTGCTTGAGGCAAATCGGAAGAGCAGAAGGAAGGTACTCCGCATCAGAAATTGGTAGCTTTATCGCATGGCTACTAGCTAATTCTTCATTAGCCCAAGCCTTAGGATTATTTATTTAAAATTTTGCATTTACTGCTGTTTTGCATGGAGTGCTATTTTGCTTGCATGTATGTCTGTGCACCACTTGTATGCCTAGTGTCCACAGAAGCCAGAAGAGAATGTTGCCTAGAACTGGGGTCACAGACAGTTGTTAGCCATCACGTGGGTACTGGGAATTGAACCCATATCCTTTGAAAGATCAGCAAGTATTCTTTTTCTTTGTTTGTTTGGTTTTTCGAGATAGGATTTCTCTGTGTAGCCCTGGCTGTCCTGGAACTCACTCTGTAGGCCAGGCTGGCCTCGAACTCAGAAATCCGCCTGCCTCTGTTTCCCAAGTGCTGGGATTAAAGGCGTAAAGACATGCATCACCACTGCCTGGCCAGCAAGTACTCTTAACCTCTGAGACACTCCTCACCCCCGCCCCCAACCAGGTTTGAGAGCATTTGTAGTATTAGTGTGGAAACGCTTCTCTGGTAGTTTTAAATTGTCTTTGAGGATAACATAGCAGCTTTCCACACCCCCAAATCCCCCAACTCCAGGAACACTTAGGTGCAGTCCTCATTGGCCTCAGCTCAGGGTCTCCCCTGTGGCCTAGCCTTCCCCTTGTGCTTGGGTCATCTTTGCTTAGTTAGCTTGATTTACTCCATACGCTCCAGTCCTGAGATTTGGATGGGGGCTCTATTTTTTGGCTTAGGCTGAACAGGCAAGATTTTCCCTTCATCAGGCTAATGAAGTAAATGCCTTATGTCATCATTAGTGCTGGTGCTAATCCAAGCAGAACTAATATTGGTGCCGTTCCAAGTAGAATTAACCTAGCCCAACCCCCAACAAGCCAGATGTTTGTCAGGCATTTCTCACTGACGTTAATGAATAACTCCCCGAGGTTCGATAAACATCTGAGTCCACCAAATGAACTTCAGGGACCCAAAAGCAAACTGCTTGCCTAATTGAGGTTGGTCCTAGGAGACTACCAAGGCCTTTGATATCTGAGCTGAAAGTGGAGAAAGGTTCCTTGGGTGGCAAAGGTCCGTGAGTCCCATAGCTGTTTGGAGGGCTGGTCATGTGCGGACAGCTAACAGACACAAGAGGATTTCTAGAGAGTGTCCCTTTGTGGATCCTTCTTTTCTTCTGGATTCTCACTGACACCTGGGTTCTGGGTGCATCATCTTTCTTTGGTGGAAGATGGGAGCAAAGAGTACAGCTCTTGTCTCTGGAGCTTGCTTGTAGGGAAAGGACCTACCTATTGTCTGGCGTGGATTCTAGGAGAATGCCTTCCTAAGGTGATCTGCTACATTCTCCAGCACCATGTAGATTTTCTCTCACTCTTCATCAAGTATAATGTATCCATTTCAGACCTGTTCTCCCTGTACTGGATCAATGCTCCCGTAGGAATATGTTAATAAGAGCAGAAACCATTTATGGCCTGACAATTTGCATAGAAATTTGCATACATTTTTCAACGAAACTATATATGAGGACTAAAAATTTCCCCTTCTCCCTCCCTTCTTACCTCTCTTTCTCCCTCCTTTCCTCTCTCCCTCTCTTCTTTTCTTTCTTTGTGGTTCCAGGGGTGAGGTGTTAAATCCAAAGTGCTCTACCACTGAGCTACATACCAGCCCACTATCAGGATGTTTTAGGGATAGGGGTTTAAACACTGTGTTTAGGATGGGACCGGACCAGAGAAGATCCAGAATTGAAATAAAGGCTAGCTGGAGACACACCTGTCCAGTTCACCAACAGTGAGGTCACATGATTAACAGGAAGTCATTCACTTATCGTACCAGAAAAAAACTAAGACAGATGTGTATAATATTTCCTACTTAAACCACAAAATCCACAGAGTAGAAGACTTTACAAATGAGAGGAAGATTAAATAAGAGGGATAAAGCCTAAATAGAGGGTTTTCGGAGAGTTTTTAGATTTGCTAAAATAATGAAGACACTTCACTAAAGAGATTATTGAAAAGCCATTTGCAGATGCTTAATTACTACAATTGACTGCTCTACGGTGGAATTTATCCGAGCTGTCCCTCCTCACTGTGCTAGATTGCCTTTAGGCTCTCTCTCTCTCTTCGTCTCAGTGCAACTGAGATGCATACCAGTGCCTTTTAATTACTACCTTTAATGTGGATACCAAGAGAAGTTCTCCTTCCTCCATCCGGCGGCTCCTCCTCCTCCTTCCTCCTCCTCTTCCTTTTCTAGAATTATTATATATATATATATATATATATATATATATATATATAT
>JADRCD010202529.1:0-13560 GCA_019843815.1 Montemys delectorum | reverse complement strand
CCCCCCCCCCCCATGGCTGTTCTTACATCCAGATGTTCAAATACTGTTTAGGGTGACTCAGACTTATTGGCTGTCTACTTCTGGAGTCCTCCCTTCTTCCCCTCCCTCCCTCCCTGTGAACCCTACCATAGAGCTAGAGATGAAGCAGAACTTGGGCTTCTGCACTGGAACAAGTGAGACAGCACTCAAGTCCACAGCAGAGCAGGCTGACCTGAGCCTGCCCTCCCTTGAGGCCTTACCTCCCAAACTGCTGTGAGCACAAGAATGGAAACCCAGGGCTGAATTTGGTCTGTCTCTATTCCATTTTTATTTTTTTTTGTAAAATAGCACACGCACCCCCGACTCCTGATGTCCATTCTCTTTCCTCAAGCCACATTCACCTCTTTTTCCTCAAGCCACATTCACCTCTTTCTCTTGTCGAGAGTGACTGAAACTTTTAGTGCACTCTAATTAGAATACTTGGTTACAGAGAAAGTATGTGAGAATAAATCCAATCTGTACCGAGGTTTTCTTACAGGGCATTAGAGCAGAGTCCCCGCCCCCACCTCCCCTCCCCTCCCCCCCTCCGTGTCAGTGTTGAATCTGTTTGTGCAACCATGTTTTCCAGGCTATGGTGCTAACAGTAGATGCTCTGCACTCCACTACTGCTATGGGTTCGATTCCTTCCCATGCAAGATCTGAAATCCGATGGTCTTCTGAAACAGATATGATCATCTCCAGATAGGAGGGAACCGAGGTGCCTGGGACAGCCAGACCTAAGCATCTACAGGGCGCCCCTACCCTACACTATTTGCTGTCCTAGAGAGCAGGCTTCCAATCCCTATCAGGGCACTGGGGACCATGCCCCCCACTCAGTCCATCTGAGCTGTTCCATTCGCCCCTCCCAGAGTGACCTATGAATAGCAAGAGCAGGAGCTTTCTGACAGAGGAAAAATCTCTACTGTGTCTTTGGTTTTCATGTTTACCCTAAGGGCCTTCTTTTCTCCTCTGCTCTTCCAATACTTGATCTTCTAGTATTAAATTGAGACATAGTCTATAACGCTACGTGACACTTTGTGCAAATAAATGAAAGATCAAGGTATTTTTCAAAGGTCTTGTTTCTTGGGTAAGCACGGAGAACTAATGATAGTTTTGAAAACTCTTAGCAGGGATTTTCTTTTCTTTTTTTCTTTTCTTTCTTTCTTTCTTTCTTTTTTTTTTTTAACCTGTGGATCCTGTAAGGCTGAGATGTTCTTTGAGCATCTATATGCGCCAGAATTTCTTTTTGTGATGCAATTTACATATGTCATCACGTTTAATCTTCAGAACTTGGATGAGTAATTATAACTATTCTTTTTTAACTGATAAGAACACTGACACTTGAAAGGCTAATAGAGATGGAACTGACATTAGAGCCTAGTACTGTTTGACGGCAAAGCCGGTCAATGAGGTGGCTAAGGAGATCTCAACTCTGACACGAAAGCCTAGCCACGTCTCTGAGAGAATTCTTTGTCAGGCTTGTTCTGCTTCATTTGGAAGCTGACATCAGCTTCTTCACTTGGCTACCTCTTGGCCTAACACTGTCGATCTGGACATTGGATTCATTCTGGCAAGGAGTGTGTGATGCCATCTCGAACATTTGTCTCTTCTGCTCTAGCTTCTCTCTCCCTCTATTTTTATAAGATTTATTTATTATATGCAAGTACTCTGTAGATGTCTTCAGACACCTCAGGGGAGGGTGTCAGATCTCATTAAGGATGGTTGCAAGCCACCATGTAGTTGCTGGGATTTGAACTCAGAACCTTTGGAAGTGTAGTCAGTGCTCTTAACCACTGAGCAATCTCTCCAGCCCAGCTTCTCTTTCAGACTATTCTCACCCCGACTTGGAATAGCCTGTTACAGGCTATTTTTTAGTCTGCTGCTGTGTCACGTGCATATTCTTAGGTTTTTATTAATGAGCGCCTGGCCTCTTTCCTGTCCTCCCAGGACATGATATAGAGCTGAGTACACCTATGGGGTTGCAGAGAAAAAGAGACTGCCAAGTAAAATCCCACATAGCTCTTCCAGGAAAGGGGGGAGAGTCCCAGAAAGGAGGAGGAATGGTTGTTGGGGCTAGAGCTTGATGCTCGGTGCACGTGAGTGAGCAGCGGGCAAGATCCCCTCCATAGCTGATTTCGCTGCTTTGCCAGGAAATGGGGTAGTGCTACAGCAGACCCTCAAGGAGAGGCCAGGATGACCTCAGCATGGCAAGGATAAAAAAAAAAAAAAAAGCAAACCAAGGACTAGAAAGTCTTTTCTGCTCCATGTTATTAACTTAAAGCAAATGATGCACTCGGGTTGTGGGGGCCCAAAGCAGATGTCTATAGGAGTATAAGTTCATTTGGAAGCACAGAGTTGTAAGTAGAGGTTATACGCATGCATTGCTGGTATACCTTGGCTGTCTACTCCCTTCTCCCATCTGTGTCCTTCTCTATATCAGAAAGACAGAACACGAGAAATGTTTACTGGGCAATCCTGTGCCTATGACAAATACTCTTAGTCCTACCATATACATTCACAAGTAGTTTAATCAATGTGAAGAACACTACCTCTGCTTGTTATTAAATACTTGTTATGGACTAGTTATCATTACTGGCTATACTTCGAAGTCGCAATGCTAGGCAATGCTCTGGTCATGGAAATAATCATTATTGTTCCTTTACATGTGTGTAGCATCTAGGTCCTAAATAATCAAACACATTTTTCCATTTTCATTTTTACAACAACAACAACAACAACAACAACAACAACAACAACAACTCATCTCAATGCAGTGATTAACATACACTTATCTTAATATAGAAGTCTCTGGTATCCCTAACCCAGAAGCACACAAGAGAAGCAGCGGCAGCTACCTCCATGCCACCTGCCCACCTTGCAGCGTCCACCCTCACCCCTGCCCATCCTCACACTCGGATGCCCTTGGTCCCTCTCTTGTCTCCGCAGACTGTCAGCTCACCAGCCTCCTTTGATCTCTGCCCTCCTTTTCCTCCAAATTAAATCTCAACTTTTTGTAAACCTCTGTGAAAATGACAAACCGGTGCCAGAGCTGTCTTTTAATACACAAAAGCATAAATAATGCCATCCATCAGGGCTGTCACTCAGAAAGATGGATTGCTAGTTGTCCAGACCCCCCGAATGACACCAAAGCCAAAGTAAGATAGTGTCTCACTTCTTTGCATGTTCTCTCTCTCTCTCTCTCTCTCTCTCTCTCTCTCTCTCTCTCTCTCTTTCTCTTTCTCTGCTGGACTGCTTGATTCTGATTAATGGTCCTGTCAGGGTGGGATTCCACTTGCTCGGATAATGAGTCAAGAATGTATTCCCTGTCACAGGCACAGCAGATGTCAGGGGCAGAAGGGCTCGGGGATGCCAGAAACAATATACAGTTTCCTCCTAGTCCCCTGACAGGCCAATATGCTGCACAGGGTCTAATTTATGTAGACAAAATGCAGGCGGGGCCATAGCAACCAGAACTGCCCCCACAAAGTCCTAACACAAAGTCCTAGCTACAATGCTGCTTGCAAGCAGAGCCCAGCAGCCAGGGTGGGCAGCAGTAACTGGGTAATGAACACCATGAGCAGACTCAATACTGCTGCCTCCAAAGGCCTGGACGCACCAAGAGTCTCAGGACCCTTTGACTTCATTAAGCTGCACTTTATATCATTATAGGAAGAAATCAAACAGGGCAGAGGGCTTCTGTTTCCTTTAGTGGCTTGATTAGTTTATTCACTGTTGGGCTTGCCCCTTATTGTACCGGAACTGCAGAGGCATGTCAGGTGTTGCAGCCTGATACCCTCCTTGTTGTGACTGCACTTGCTTGATTGCTGACAGTTGTGCACTAACACTGAGTATGTGGAGGCCCTGTTATTCTACTGGTGCTTCAGGAAGCAGAGAAACTCCGCAGCAGGAACGAGGATGTGCCGTCTCCACCCGGAGGGGCCGTGCTTGCACACAGTCAACCTGTCCACATAGATTTTGTGCATATGCGCATATTGCTTTCTTGAGAAAAATATCCTAGGCAGTTTCATGAGTTATGACATTACGGCAGTATGTGCTTCCCTTGGATATTAAAATAAGACCACATTCTCCTGACACACAACTCGAGCAGTTAAATGCTAAGGACACACTAGAATTGGATAAATCAAAGCCAGGCAGGGGACTGTCAACTCACTCAGATTGGGACGATGAGTCTCTTGTGTTTACCAATCTCCATTTTAATCTGAACAATGTCTCAAGAGTTTTCCATTAAAAAAACCTAAACCCCAAAGACAACGCTAAAACTAAAACTCTATGTATCAAGGCTCTCCATGACTTCTTAGACTTCCTTTCTACAGTGGGCTTGTTTGATCGTGTCTCTGGCTTCATGTCTTACCTTGTTTCTGGTCTTACACATTCAGAGGTAGCAACCAACATGACTGGGCTCCAAAGCCTGACCAACACATCCTAAGCCCAGCTGACCTTTCTTACGGTGCCTTTCTTATATTTTCTTCCAGCATATGTCTACCTCACCAAGTTCCCATTTTTAATTTAAAAAGTGCGCTGTCAACATGGAAGCTGAAGTAATATGGTAGAAAAGGGATGGATTCTAGAGGGGTCGATTTGGCTTTGCCTGGAGTGAAGATTGGGCCTTTAGGTCATTTACTTAACCCCTGTGAGTTCCGTCCTTATGAAGTGTGACTGACACTTGGCCACCTGGTGGCACTTGAGATTGTGCACGTAGAGTATTTGGTCCTTCTATTAGTGTCTACAGACAGCCAGGTGGAAAAGAGAAGGTGGCATTTTGGGTATTGCCCCATTACCTAGCATTGATCTTTCAAAGGACAGGCAGGAAACGTCAGGGCAAGCTGAAGGAGCTATGTAGATCTAAGACAGTTGTCTCAAGTAGTGTCCGTCTCTTTCCACAGGAACCCTCCAAAGCCCATCCCATTCCAGACATAGCTCCCCACGTCTGCATCTTTCCTACGGTTGTAACATCGCTCCTCCTTGATCTGCACTAGGTACCTGCACACTCGCATCACTGAAGTGAGTACCTGCGATTCTTCACAACAGAGGGCAATGGGAAAGAAATCAGAAGCAACTCCCCCAAAATTATCCACCTCTAGCAAGGCGAAAGGCATAAAAGTGTGCAGTCTGATGAGGAAAGACATGTTGCCTCAGGGTGTGTGTAATAAAAATCCACTTTTTAATGGCGTATGTGTTTATTTAAATTAGCTTCTGAAAGGGCACATAAAAGATTTGGCAGGACTGACCTCTGGGTTGTTACCTACAGAGGGATCACAGTTATCCTGACTGTGCATTGTTTTTATATTAAAGTATAATTTAAAAATAAAATAAGTTAGAAGATCAAATTAAACAAAACATTCTGCTTCATTTGAACTCACCCCAGTGTAAACGCTCAGTAGACCGAGGGTACATATAGCTCAGTAGCTGAATAAGATTTGTAGTAAGCCCTGGCATTCACCCCCATGCTGCAGCAGAAGCAAGCAAACACCTGCCCAGAATGTCCTGGAATTTACTTGTGAAACACCAGGCCAAAGCCAAAATTACAATTCAAATGAGCCCTGCTTTATGAAAATTCGGTATGTAAAAGCCAAGACATCAAATAGTGTTCTGGCAAAAAGAAATTATGGTAAAGGACCTCTCAGGACGGAAGGGCAGATGTGGAAAACAGTTGACAGTGCACAAAAGTCCCAGGGAGAGGTCACAAAACAGATGTGTGCGAAGCTTTACAATTTATAAAAGGATTTTCATGCTACAAATGGCTCTTTCAGCTTCAAGTTTCTGCACCATGTTCCTGGATTTGGGAGCCTCGCTGAGGGGCTTCAGCAGAGCAGGGGGCTCAGCATTTGTGATGGCTGAGGAACATCACCACACGCCGAATAATCTGGGAGCTGTGTCGGCAGCCAGAGGCCGCCTCCTTCAAAAGATAAGCCACAAGAAGCAATTTATAGGCAAGTTGTGGGGAATCACTTACTTTGTAAAATGAACAGCTTTTGCACAGGCTTGGCCTTTGAGCGTGCCTGTTTTGGTTTGTCTAAGTGGGGGTCATTCATCACAAACTATGAAATCCCAGAGCAGAGGCACTAAGCAAGGTCAACAGAAAAATGCTGGAGTGAGCACATTGGAATAAACATCAAGAATACTGGGAAGGGAAGTTCATTTAAAGCCCCAGTTTCAAACTAGTTCCAAATAACCTGCCTGTCCTGGTGGAAAAGGATGGTGTGGAAGCTGCTCCCATTGATACTGGACTCCTGTCTAGTGTGTACTAGATGCTTTGCGTCAGCTATTGGGATGGAACCATACAGCTATTGGATTGGCTTATAAGGTTTAAGTATTACAGAGATGAGGACTGGTCTGTTATCCAGTCATTTTCCTCTGCTCTCTAAAGTGTCCCTATGAAGTCCTAATGAATGGGATAGCTGGCACTCATAGCTGGCTTATCTCCGGCCACAAGCACAATGGTCTTAAGTGCACCCTGACCCACAGTTTTGCTTTCTGGAGTTTCTGTTACCCAGAATCAAGTCTTACGTGGAGAATTCTGAAAAGGAACAGTATTTTTTTTTAAATTGTTGGCTGTTCTGAGTACCATGATGCCATCTTGTGTTGTCTTTCTCTGTTCCTCCTTTGATATGGTTCACCTCTTTGTCCAATGTATCCCCGTATGTAAATTTTCTAACCATCAATCAATCAATCAACTTGTAGCCTTCTCAGTTACTATACTGAATCATGATAGTATATGACTGTATTCAAATACTCCTTACTTTGCTTAGTAAATGGTCCCAAAAGGCATAGTGGTACTGGCAATTTTGATACGCTGAAGAGAATCCATTAAATGATTCTTTTAATTGAAAAGATGTAAGTACAATATGACATTTTGAAAAAGATATGACTAGCAACTAATTTTTGTTACAGTACATTGTTGTAATAGCCCCATTTTTATTATTTTTTATACTAGTAGTTTAAAATTAGCCTTTGATAGCCCAAGCATAGCTAAAAATGCTCAGAAAAATAAACTAGCATGCTCAGGGTTCAGCATCCTTTTGATGTCTTGGAGCACATGGCTGTGCAATGACAGGAAGGGGATAGTATATGGTGTTTGCTGTCACTATGTCATAGCTGGGGTCATTGAATTCTAATGTAGCGTTTTAGTAAGTTATCCACCCTACCTTCCAGGCTAGTTCAGATCCAACTTCTCTCTCTCTGTGCAGTGCCACAGCTTCTGTGTGGGAAGTAAAATGTCAACTATGAGGCCACATTAGAGTTCTCATGCCTTCTTTAATATCTAATTCATCATTAAATATGCATTTAAAAACATTAACTTTTCCCCTTCCCAGGAAAACTCTGCTCACTTAGAATTTCGTATCTTCTCTTCCTAACTGCGATCCTTCGTGGTTCCCACACAGCTGACTGCGTAGCTCTCTAGTGTAGAGTTCCTCTAAGTGTCCCATGGCCTTTGAACATGACTAGGACTAACTCCTTAACACAGCACACAGGATGTCTGAGCTATACTTCAATCCCCACTTCTTACATTACTTGGCTGCTTCACTGCACAGAATCCAGGTAAATCAAAGCAGTTCACTGTAGGCGCGGGTTTTCATGCCTAACTTTTTGCCTGCTCGAAGTGTCCTTTTCTCCTCTTTCCCACAACTGTGCACTTCTTCTTTTCGACTCAACATCATCTAATAAAGACTTGGTTGTCTCCCCCAGTCTCGGCTTCACTAGAAGGAATTTGTTGCTTTCCTGAACTTCCATAGGGCTGTTAAGCAGTACCCACCACACGGTTGTTATCTTGCTCTTTGATTGTCTTTCCCAGCAATTGCACAGGGGCCTTATTTGGCAGCCGTGTCCCCAGCGATGAAGTCACATGTCAAATATAGAGGATTATCAATGAATATTTTAAAATTTTAAATGAACGAATGAGAACGTCATGCCCTGAGCCCTTTGTTTACCCTGCTGATCCCCACAAGCTGGCTAGATATCCCGTATCCATCCACAAGCACTTCCCAGTTCTGTAAGAGAAGTTCACCTGGTTTTACTGCCTCCCTCTACTTCTGCATGGAGAGCTAATCAATCTCAGGCTGGCTTTAGTTTAGGGGAAAAAAAACCAAGCCTCATTTCAGACTCAATACAGCCAATTAATTTATATGGGAAGGTTTGAGGGCCTATTCCTTGGGTAAAGCAGGAAGAACCTAATGGAAAGTTCCAACCTAGCTCACCACCTGCCTCAGCCTTGCCTCTGCAACCTCCTGTCCTGGTCATGAAGACTGTCTGCCAGAAGGCACCATGTTTCCCTTTGAAGACCCTTGTTCCCATTCAGATTTTCTTAATCAAAAGCAGTGATCAACTCTTAAACTTACAAAAAAAGAAAAAAAGAAATAAAGTTAAATCTGCCAGGCTCTTTTGGTGGGTAGAGATTTGGTTTTATTTTATCACTTTTAATTACAAGTCTTGGGCTCATGGAAAAAATGTCCCAGGGCTCCAGAGTTCCAGCTCCCAACCTGCAATGACGGAGAGGTGCAGTTCCCAGTACAACCTGAGAGGTTCAGTTCCCCAAACCTAGAACAAACATGGGTGACCAGAAGCATAAAGTCCCAATGCCTAAAACTAACACGCCTGGCCTGTGGTCTAGCTGTGGACTCTACCTGCGCAGATGTCGGACGCTTTAGAGCAACAAAGGTTTAGGACATAAGAGGGAGATTCTGCCAGCTTAGACCTCTTTGGATGAATGCCAGCTACCTTTAAACATAAGAAGTCACTGTAGTTTGCCTCTCTGATTTCACTGTAGAAGCATCCACAATATTGCTATTCAGTTATAGTTAAGACAAAGAAAGTCCCAGAAGTGAGTGGGGGTGGGAAGGGAGAGAGGGAGGAGTCCAAGGAAAGAGAACAATAAAAATGAGAGGCACTCACATATGTTAGAACTAGAAAGCATCTAATTCATTACACACGTTATATTAACGAGGAGAATGGGTTGCAAGAACATCTTGACCCCTGAAAGGAGGTCAGAATTTTCCTGGGTCATTTTGATCTTACTGGGTGGAGAAGGTATGAAGCAGCATGCAGGATCAGAACTGGACACAGTCTCTGGCCCAGGGTACATAATGCAAGCTCCATAAAGAATGCTCACGTCAGCTCTCAGTGGGATGAAGGCAGCCCACTGTATCACTGCCTTTTAGCAGATCCTCACAGGGAAAGTCTGACCCTTTTTAAATGTTCTATTTTGAAATACTTTCATATTCACGGAAGACATAAGACTAATTCAAAGAATCAATCTTTATTCCCTTTCCTGGATTTGAATGCTTCTTTTCTTTTAGTTGTTTTTATTGTTCGGATTTTTTTATTTTTTATTTTTATTTTTTTGGTATTGGTGGTGGCATCCAGGACCTCGGACATACCTGGCAAGCACTCTGTCACTGGTTATTCCCCAGCCCGTAGATGAATCAGTTCTGAATACTTACCATATTTATGATTTCTCCCTATCTGCATTTATACACACATATACCATGACTCTTTAGCCTATGAGAATAGATTTCTTTGACTCTCTTTCTCTTTACTAACCCAAGGTATTAAATACAGGGCACCCTCGGACCAGATTAAGGGAGGTTAACGTGTCTGCACAACTTCTTTCTAACCCTCAGCTCATGTTCAGCTTCCGGCATTGTCTAACAATGTCCTCTGTGGAGGTTTCCCATTCCAGACCTGGTTCACATTTTCCTCTCACTGATGGAGTCTCTTCAGCCTGCTGTAACCCACACAGCCCCTCAGCCTTCATAGAACTGATCCTGATAAAGTGCACAGACCAGCTCTTTTACAAAATGATTTCCCTCTGAGGTACTTCACAGGGTAATGTGGCTCATGTCTATAATCTCAGGACACAGGGGCCGAGGCAGGAGGATCAGGAGTTCAAGGTCATTGTGAGGATTAGTTAGTTGTCAGCTTGACAGAATCTAGAATGATTTGGCAGATGGACCTCTAGGCATGCCCATGAGGGACTATCTTGATTAAGCAGCTGATGTAGGAAAACCCATCTTCACTGTAGGCAGGATTGTTCTGTACACAGAAGATTCTAGATTGAAAACCAAAAACAAAAATAAAACAAAACAAAATAAAACAACAACAAAGAAACCTGGTTTCTTGTTAGTGCGACAGGAAGCCTGCCAGTCTCATAAACGGAGAAACTGAGCTGAGCATGCACACAGCTCTCCATTTTCTGACTGTGGATGTGTTGTGAGCACCTTCTTCAAGTCCCTTCAGCCTTGACTTCCCCAACATGATGTACTGAATTTTGGCACTTTCCCTTTCTCCCATAAGTAGCCTTTGTTAGAGTATTTGTATCAAAGCAACAGAAAAAGAAAATAAGACAAGTCATTGTTGGATGTCATGAGATCCTACCTCAAATAAAATAAAATAAAATAAAATAAAGGATAAGCTAAAAAAATGCCCCTCCTATTTTCTTAGCCTGGTCTGTCTTCCCTCCCAGGCAGTTGGATCGAGGCTGTGCCCTTTTGGCTGAATCACTGTATTATTCTCAGGGTACCACACTTAAGATACAGGAAGTCTTCCTTTAATGATGCTGGTAATTCTGAATTTCGGCCTTTCTGACATATTATTGCTGTTTTATTCTTTGTAATTGGTGAGTAATTTACAAGAAACACAATGAAGCCATGTCGATAGCCTTTCTCAACAAACTCCCTCTTAAGATTTAGCAGCCAGGAAATTTTCCCTTTTACGAGTTGGGTTACTGTGCGGGCATGAGTGTATGTGTCAGTGGATGTTAGAAGTCAATGCCAGAGGTCTTTCTCAGTTACTCTCTACCCAGTTTATTTTCTTTTCTCTTTTTGAGAGTCTCTCACTGAACCTGGAGCTTACCAAATTAGATGGATGGTCCCACCAGGGATATGCCTGTCTCTACCTCCCCAGCACTGAGATTGTAGCATGGACCACCATGCTCTTCTTTCAGAAGGTCCAGGGGATAAGACATAGCTCTCTTGCTTGGTGTTCAAGTTGCCTCAGAATAGACAGGAAGTTGCCTCAGATCTGACAGGAAGTACGCTGCCAAGCTCTCTGTTGTCTTCTGGTGGGCACTTTGGAAAAGGTCTGTCTCCTTTTCTGGCAGTTTAGGGTGCTCCAGGGTTTCCTTCCATTTTATCAAAGCCTGGAATCAGTATTTCTCCAGTGACTTTTGTTTTTATTATTTTATTTTATACACACGGATCTTTTCAAGAAGTCAAGGTCCTGGTGTTTTCTGTTGTTAAGGTTCAGAGATAAGGGACTCTTGCCAGATGACAGACAGACTGGATAATGCAGAAGCACAGGAGAAAGTGCTGAGACTGGCTGAGGCCGGGGATACTCAGCCTCTAGATTTACACTAACCAGACAAATTTAAAAGTCAGCTCCAATCATTGATAAACAAACAAACAAACAGATCAACAGAACACAACCATCACAATACCCATTTAGCTCCAGGAACATCAAACATCAAACGGCCCAATCAGAAATCTCATCTCAACAGCTTAACCAATAACTGAGCATCCAATATTGTCCCTTTGTTTACCTCATTAAAGTGAAATACAGTCCATTTAGTCCAACAGCAAAGAGAGTAAGAGGAATAAAGGAGAAATTAGGCATTGTCTTTTGGTCCAAAACAATCTCACATTTAGGAAAGGACAAAAATCTAGTCTGCATTTGTCTGTAATGGTTCTTTCCTTTTCAGTCTTGGCGTTTGTACTGGCTGGTTTTGTGTGTCCACTTGACACAGGCTGGAGTTATCACAGAGAAGGGAGCTTCATTTGGGGAAGTGCCTCCATGAGATTCAGCTGTAAGGCATTTTCTCAATTAGTGATCAAGGTGGGAAGGCTCATTGTGGGTGGTGCCATCCCTGGGCTGGAAGTCTTGGGTTCTATAAGAGAGCAGGCTGAGCAAGCCAGAAAAAGCAAGCCAGTAAGGAACATCCCTCCATGGCCTCTGCATCAGCTCCTGGTTCCTGACCTGCTTAAGTTCCAGTCCTGACTTCCTTTGGTGATAAATAGCAATGTGGAAGTAAGCTGAATAAACCTTTTCCTCCCCAACTTGCTTCTTGATCATGATGCTTTGTGCAGGAATAGAAACCCTAAGACAAATTGGTACCAGCATAGTGGGGTATTCCTGTGATAACCTGACCATGTTTTGGGGAGGACTGTGGAAGGACTTTGGAACTTTGAGCTAGAAGAGCCACTGGTTCTTAAGGACTCTGTGGGATGTTCTGTAGGAGCTTGGAAGATCATGTTGAGAACAGTGCAGAGATGGAGGCCTGGCTTGTGAAACTTCAGATTAAAGACTCTTATCAGGGCCATGTTGTTTTGATTGTGAAGATTCTGTGGTTTTGGCTAGCTGGGGCTGAAGTATCAGCTGTGATTAACAAGATACCAGAACTACTAAAGTGAAAACTTTGCATTGCTGGGACCATTGATGCTGGTTAGCTGGAGCTAAGAAATTAGTGATGATTAAGAAGAGACCAGCATCACTGAGGTGACATCTTCTGGGAAGTGTTTTCTGAGAGCACAAAGAGGTTGTGTTCCAGAGATAGCCAAGGTTGTACCTCGTGCTGCAGCAGGGCTTGGTAATGTGTAAGTGTCACCCAGGTGGTACTGGTTTTGAAGGCATGAAGGGGTTATGAAGAGCAGCTGAGGCTCGACACAGTGAGAGGCCATGGAAGGCCATTAGTGAAGGTGCAGCCTCAGTTTGCAGTTGATAGCCCAGGACTGAAGGTATCATGCAAAGGAGTTGAGGCTTGGCACCGTGAAGAGAGCCTATGAGAGGCTATTGGTGAGGCCTAGTTACAGAGGAAGACAGTGTTTTGGAGATGCCGGTACCATGAATGACCACCAAGAGCAGCAGCAGCAGTGGAGTACAGGCATCTGGAGCCTAGAAGACAAGGTGTGTGCTACAAGGGGCAGAGCTGGAGAAGTGACCTAAACCCTTAGAAAAGCTCAGAAGATTGTGAGTGAATCCCAGATATTGGACGGTTGGAGTTTGATTTTTGCTTTTGATTGTGACTGTGCCCTGATATTTCTCCCTCTTGAAGGAAGAAAGTATTTTAGTGGAGCCCACAGTTAAGAGACTTTGAATTTTAAAAGATATTAGATATTTTAAATGGATTGCACTTTTAATACGTAAAGACTGTGGGACTTTAGATCTTGGGGATGAATAAGAAAGTACGGGTTGAACTTTAATAGTGATGTGTTTGTGTGTCAAGTTGACAAGGGGTCAATTGTACTGGCTGGTTTTGTGTGTCAACTTGACACAGGCTGGAGTTATCACAGAGAAGGGAGCTTCATTTGGGGAAGTGCCTCCATGAGATTCAGCTGTAAGGCATTTTCTCAATTAGTGATCAAGGTGGGAAGGCTCATTGTGGGTGGTGCCATCCCTGGGCTGGAAGTCTTGGGTTCTATAAGAGAGCAGGCTGAGCAAGCCAGGAGAAGCAAGCCAGTAAGGAACATCCCTCCATGGCCTCTGCATCAGCTCCTGCTTCCTGACCTGCTTGAGTTCCAGTCCTGACTTCCT
>JADRCD010202528.1:0-24634 GCA_019843815.1 Montemys delectorum | reverse complement strand
TTTTTTTTTTTTAATATTGCTCCAGCTTACTGATGTTAAGTAGGAGGCTTTTATTTTCTTAAATTATGAACAAAATCTAATGAAGCTATAATAAAATTTCATTTCAGTATAATTTAATTAGTGAACTATTAAATTATAATGTTATTTGATTTATTTCTAATTCCTGAAGCAGTTTTTCATTTTACTAACTTTTGCCAATGAGCTTCAAAGAAAAAAGTTGGTTTTAGGGTCAGGCAGATTCCGAATGCTGTCTTCATATTCCAAAGTTGAAAAAAAACCTGGAGATTTCAGACCCTTCCTGTTGTCACAGCCTGGTGACAGCCCAGTCCAGAGTATACTGAGGAGCTTCTGATCTCTCCCCCCCCACTCCCACCCTGCTCTCTCTCTCTTTTCCTCCCTCCTTCCCTCCCTTCCTTTTTTCTCTATTTGAAAAACAAACAAACAAAAGGCACAGTGCTCTGTCAAACCCATAAGATTATCTAACATACACAAAAATACACTAGAGTCTGGTGGCCACCAGCTGCTGATGAAATGACTTCACTAAATAAATATGATTTGCTTTGGAGATTAAGGCTTAGAACAGCAGTACTCTCTAAATGGCCATACGATGCCTCCTGTTCGTCCTGTACTGAAAGTTTCTCATCCCTACCTGATTGGAGATATGCAGGACTGTTTTGAACAACTACAGAATAATCAAATCTCCTGGGATTTAGGACAGGAGAATACCTTGGCTCAACAGGATGAAGCCCAGAAATTTTCTTTTAAAACTTAAATGTTAGTTAGTTTCAAATATTAATATTCAAGTTTTTTTTTTTTTTTTTAAAAAAAAAAGACATAGAATCCACATGGACCATTGAGAATGAAAAATTCAGTCCTGACAGGAAAGCTGAAGATGTGAGCAGGCAGTCTGCAGAAGGCACAGCACCACAGACTGATGAACCACACAAGGCACTTACTGGGGAAATGAGATCAACACAGGGAAATGGCAATCATGAAGAAGTATGATTACAAACCAAGTTGAAACGTATGAAGGAAGGGGAGACTCTCACATGTCAGTCTTGAAACATCCTTTGATAGCATCCTGTAAATTGTCCTGGCAATTCCAGCTGAAATGCTTGCAGCCGTGCCCGTGAGGAAGCACATCAATATGAATAACAGCGAGACAAGCAAAGGTTCTATATATTAGATAATAATACTTGTGAAAAGTTTGAAAATACAGTGTCTGTGCCTACATACAAGGGTAGTCACAATACAAAAACATGGGGCTGGGGGATCACATTGGCTTCAAGCATGCATACATCTTCAGAAGGAGACGGGAGAATGGGAACAGGAGAGTCAAAACACACTGCAATGACCTATCCCCTTTGCCATTTTCTCCTGAGTGATTCCATCACAACCATAGCAGGCATTCAGACACTCGTTCAGTGAGTAAGTGAAGGAATGAATCTTTATCCCGACAAACCTAAGCACCATTCAAGTGCAGATGGCTTATAAATTCATATCCATAACTTGGACTTGTCCTGTGGACTTCAAATTCAAATTTTAAGCTAGCTAATCACTCAGCTGTCCATCAATCTCATCAAGCTCTCGTGTTCTCATCTAGTCTTCCATATTTCAGCAAATGGTACCACCACCACTCACTCACTGCACATAGCAAATCCCTGAAGGTCCTCCTCTTGCAAGAGACTTCATTCTCCAGTCTGCACAGGCCCTGCACTCATCGGCTTTCCAGAAATTGTCTCTGTTACTTCCAACTGATATCAAATCTCTGTGGCCAGGTTCCAGCCTCAGATTTGGCCCGTGGCCTTGGAGTGAGTGGTACAGCCGTCCGCTGAGCTGAGGCATAGCTGCATGTGTTTCGGTCCCTTGACACCTGCTGACCTGCAGACCTTGGCAGCGAACTTGTGACAGACAGACACTTCACACAGTTCCTGCTGGACAGCGCTGCTTCCTCATCTCAGAGGAGCAAAGCTGCTATTGTTGGCAAGATTTCTGAATAAGGAAAATTCAGAAGTATCATGCCTGCTCTCCCCTAAGGCCAGGCAAATTATGTTCTTTGACAACCGCAGTCCACTGGTCCACTTTCAAAAGGGAACGGGAAACACATCGCTCCCTACTGGCTTTCCATGAATGGTCACTATTTGAAGCTACTCTATATGAGAAATGCCTTCCCTGGGGCCATGGAAAGGGTAGACGATGCTGAGCCACTTGGCCTCCTAGCCTGCAGTGCCTCAGGGGTAGCTCTGCCCAAGAGGATGCTGCCAGCACCCTGGGCACCTAAAGCTGCTGTGTTCCTTCCTTTCTGTTTCAGGCAAGTTCATCCCACCTCAGTTTACCCCATGTGTCATAGACACATCATTTTCAGGTACTGTGGGTGATGGTTGGGAATACTGTCTTAGGCTCTGACTACAAGGCTGAATGAAACTATGTCACCAAGAAGAAACCTTGGCACATTTCCTTCTATGCAGAAATCTCCCTCATTAAAATACTGGCAAAACCCAGAGACTAGACACTGCGTGGACATCAAGGAGCATGCACGTAGGGCAGGTAAGAGTGGCTAGCGCCAGTGTAGTTGGCTCTGAGTGAGACCCAACAAGCTGTGACCTGAACTTAAAGTGGGAATGGCAGTGATGGTGGGAAAAGAGCATTTTGCTAAGAAGATCCAAGTCATGGGTTCAAATTCACTTCCATGTTCAATAGAAAGTCACTAAGAAGCACCATTCAAGGTATGAGGGACTTATTGGTGACAGGAATAGAAGACACCTGTCTCTAGTGAACTGCTCCAATGAGGGCACTGGTGTATTTAGAATAGCCATGTGGAGTTTTGAGTGTCATGGATCTAGTCTCAGGTGCCTTTCTTGGCTCTTGGTTGGCTAAACTCAGGGAGGCAGGGGACAGGGTCCTGGAAACTCAGTGGCTATCAAGCTACTGAGGCCAGTGCTTTCTAGGTTTTATGCCTTATCTTCAAGAGGAATAAGGAAATGCAAATGGGGGGAAATAGAATAAATATAGACTTATTAAAGAAAAATAAGAAAGGACTCCCAAGAGAGGTCTGGTTTTTTTGTTTGTTTGTTTGTTTGTTTGTTTTTATGGGAATAGGGTAAAGAATGAAGTATCTCTGTTGGGAGTTAGCCATCTCAGTGGGTACATTGTGGCCAAGCCAGTAAGAAGTCTGAATACCTATGCATGTTCCCTTAGCTCAACCAGAGAGTCATTTGTGCAATCAGCGATGAGTTGAGCATGCTCCATGGCTAGCTCATGATCTACCATGGGCCCTGCTTACCGTCTAAGGAAGCCGGCTCCTGTGCCACCAGCGCTCCTTGCTGCTGTGTGGAAATGGTTGGGGAGACTCAGAGCAGCCACCGTGTAAAGAGAAATGAGCGCAGCAGTGGTGTGTGGCTTGAGATGCAGGAGGGGTGTTGCATTCTCCAAAGGCCTCTGGGATTGAAAGGGGCCTTGCGGGCATCTGGCCTAGTTTCCCTCTGAAGTTTCTGTGTTCTTTATGACCACCTGAGCAAAAGAGATTCCCACGCCTACCTGCATGTGTACCTGCTTTGTTTCTCTCTGTCTCTGTCTCTCTCTCTCTGTCTCTCTCTCTCTGTCTCTCTCTCTCTCTCTCTCTCTCTCTCTCTCTCTCTCTCCCTCCTCCCTCCCTCCCTCTCCACTGTGCTCCTTGCAGTTTTTACTTATTTTTTTTCAAGTTCTATCCCTTTGGGCGAGGGGCAAGGAGAGTACACTTCTTTCAAATATTGGTTTTTTTGTTTTTTTGTTTTTTTGTTTTTTTGGGTTTTTTTACATAGCTAAAGATAGTCAATTCTTCTTCCAGCTAAACATTCCCACACATCATGGGTTAGCTGTGGTGACTCCTCAAGAGCTCATTCTGTAGAAGCTGGTTGTTAGTGCACTGCTGGTGAGATACTAGAACCTTTGAGAGGTGTGGCCTATGGACGGTAGAAGTCCTATTATGCGTGTCTGGTCTTAGACTTTCAGCTTCAGAACCATAAGCTAAATAACACTCTTTCCTTTATGAGGAACCCAATTGTGGGCACTTGTTATAGCCCCCGAGAATAGACTCACACAGCATTTCCTTCCCTGGCTGCTCACATGACACCTTACCTATCCCTGCCCTGCACAGTGCACAGGCATAGCCTCATCTCTCAGGCACTCCCAGATGCCCACACAGTGCACAGGCATAGCCTCATCTCTCAGGCACTCCCAGATGCCCACACAGTGCACAGGCATAGCCTCATCTCTTAGGCACTCCCAGATGCCCAAGCTTCTTCATCGCTGACCACTGGGTTAGAAATCACATCGGAGCAGCCATACCTCTGGCTTCATTTTTGCTATAATTTTTAGTACATTTTGGTTCAAGAATGTCTATGTTTTTATTAATTAATTGTACATGCTATTAGTAAAGGCCTAATCTGTATTCCTCAAAAAATGTCTGCAAGAAAAACAACCCAAACAAACTTGACAAAGAGGAATGGAGAAACCCTACACACCAGTGCAACAGATACAAGGCTCACTTCGAGCGGATGAGTCATCTCTGCCCGCAGGGCTTCCTCACTCTCCTGGAATGACATCTGCAGCAGCAGCTTCAATAAAACTGTGGCTGCGTGTTTGAAACACTGTAACTAAACTCTGAGCCTGGGAATCTGCGGCTTTGCAGTAATGTCAGGAGCCCAGGAGGTTGTGTGTGACTCATAGTGTCCCGCTGCTTTGTGAATGACTCCACGTCTCAAGCCCCACTTGGCAGTGAAACAAAGAACACTATAATAAGCATTTTATGCTATTTTAAAAGCAAACTTTTAGCTTTCACTGTATTAAAAAAAAAGTGCACATTCAGGCAGAGTTCAATTTTCTAAGCTACTAGCAAAATACCCCCCTTTCTGTTGTAATGATTCTTATCATCCAAGTTGACAAGGCTGTGGTCTTACTTTTCATATTTCTCCTCACCGGCACTGCACTACATTTAATTGGGTTCTTTCAACCCTGGCCACAAATGGACAATTTCTTTTTGGTGATGTGGAATTTTCTAGACCAATGCTTTTCAAGTTCAAAAGTGCATATAAATCATCTGTGGTTGTGGACACTCTGTAGACGCACAACCACAAGGATTCTGGTGAGCCCTGGGGTGCTGTGTTCCTAACAGTCTTTGGGCAGTAACAAGGTTGATGGTCACAGACGCTACTTTGGCTTGCAAGACTGTTTGCTAAGCCACAAACCCTCTCTAGACTGTTTTTCTCCATGGGCCCTTTTGTGTTTTTCTGATTTCAAATCATCTTTTTTCCTTGGTTGTGATTTCCTATATTTCTTTACTAACTGTATCGTCTATGGAGGCCGTATAAACTCATAACTATGCTTCACTTTACATAATAAGTGGTTCTAAAAGGAATTGATAAACTAGTCATGGTGGTTCATCACCTGTAATCCCAGGTCTCAGTAAGCAGAGGCAGGAGGATCACAGTGTTTACAGCCAGGCTGGAATACACAGGGAGTTCAAGGTTAGCCTTGACTACAGAATCAGTTCAAGACTAGCTTGGACTACAAGGTAAGACTGTCTCAAGAAGACATAACAAGAACTAGTCATTTTCTGAAATAAATGACACTTTTTGTTGTCGAGGAGAGCTCACTCTTTTACATTCTTCTTTCCTGCTATCTCCCCAGTCTGCATTCCAAGAGCTTTATTGTTGTGAGTTTTACTTCTCTGGAACATGAAAGTGTTGCTTTTTTTCCAAACTTCCAGGCTTGGGGAGCAGCTGAAGCTGAGTGGCTTGCATGACAGAGGCATGATGCAGAAATTGCTCTGATTCTCAGAAGGAGACCCAGCAATGGAAGTTCAGCTGTGGAGACCTCTCAGTGATGGAGGAAGACCCAGGATTCTCTCCATTCAATCTAGAGGACCTTCCCTGGAATGTAAATCAGAGTCACTTCCGCTGAGGGAGGAGACTGACTGTCAAGGCTTCTAGTGTCTGGGTCCTACCCACCTCATTTGTCTTGATGTAGCTGGCCTGCGTTGGGGCCTGGCTGGAAGCATGTTTCTTTTTTTGTTATCCTAATGCACTGCAGTCCACATAGCCCATTAATGTGAGATTCTAGTACCCTCACAGCATGAGCATCACACCTTACTGTATGATGTTCTTAAATACAGTAGATTAAAAACATGACTAGATGATTTCAGGGGCTTGGTGCTGAAGCTCAATAATAGAGTACCTATCTATCTAGCATACATGAAGCCCTGAGTTCAGTTTTCAGTCCTGCAAGAAAAAAGGCAAATAGGCAGACTGATTGATTGATGGGTGGTGACAAGAGCTGGTGAAGTAATGACTTTCCCATAAACTTCCTTGAATTCCTTGAAAGAGCCCCTCAAGTGACTGCTGTCACTTGTTAGGCCTTTGTCACGAATGTTATGCCTTCCTACTTTTGAACAAAAGGCTCAAATGACAACTTGATCAAGCAGAGCCTACCAGAGGAAAGTTCATTAACCTCCAAGGGGCCAACCTCACACCATCACAGCTGGGTAAGGTGGCTGGACTGTGAAACACAGAAGGCCTCGGCCCTAGCTCCAGCTCAGTATGCACCAATGGCACAAATCCATACAGAATCCGGCAGCATCCATCGGCAGAAGAGTCATCAGGAAATTGGCCAACAGACCCGCCTGATTGTATTAGGTTAGATCTGAAAATTGGAGCCCAGCTCCTGGCTCTGTGTAAGATGGTCAGTCACTAGGCAGGGGCAATGCAGCAGCACATCTTTGGAGGCATGGCAGACACCATTTGCCTACACAGTTGAAATTGGAGCAGGGCAACACCGTGGTCTCTGAGGCTATGCCCTGTGGTCTATGCTGCTTGGTGAGGCTTTCCTCAGCTGGGACACTGTCGATACGGAAATACTGCTTTTGAGGCAGGAAGTAAGAGATCTGTCATTAGAAACAGCTCCAACACAGAGATCAATTGAATTGATGCCATCTGGAACTGAGGAACAATGGAGAGACCCTCATTTCAACTGTCTCCCTCATTCTCCCAAAACAACAGCAGAGTCACCATGGCCATTTTCTGGAATCAGAGAACATGGCTATGAAGAAGAATACCGTATCCACAGTACTCGGTGGGGGAAGAAAGCTGGAAAGGCCCAGACACAAGCAGAACGGAAGTGCCGGTCAGGGGAAGCATAAGGAGAGTGGTCCCATAAGAGAAAGGGAGGCTGTGAGTACCAAGCTGTGGCTGGCTTCCTCTTTGTGATACCTCAAACTCTGAGACAAGGCATGCAGCCATAGATGCATGGAGTTTGGGTCCAGGGGTATTGGGTACATGTAAGATATTATCAGAATTAACATTGCCTTACTATTTTCTTACATTTTTAAATTTTTGTATGTGTGTGTATGTATGTATGTATGTGGTATGTATGCCTGTATGCATATGTATGTTCATCTGCAAATATGCATTTGTGCATGAGTATGTGGAGACCTGAAGTTGTTATTCATATAGGGCCTTTAAATTGGGCCCAGAGCTTTTGGGTTGTCTAGTATGGCTTTCCAGCTTGTCATGGAAGTCCCATTTCTGCTGGGTTTACAGAAAGTCTCCATGGCTGCCTTGCTTTTGTATGGGTTCTGGCAATCCAAAATATGGTCTTCACACTTACCGGACAAGGGCTTTATGTACTGAATCACTTTCACCTTCTTATTACTTTAAAGCATCATTAAAATGAAATATATGTGTAGCTTATAATCTATGTTTATGGGGCAGCTTTGCCCTTAGAGGGAAAAATCAGAAACAAAGAAGGAGCAACTCAGCCATGGCATTCACTGCAAGCAGGCACAACACAGGCAATTGTGACTGGAAAGGCACGGCACTGTGACTTCTGCTTCTGGCCAGAGCAGGACAGTAGAGGATTGCCTCACCAGTTTAAATAACTAGAAAAGCTAGACAGTTGGTTTTAGACTTAGTCAAGAAAGCAGTTCAGGCTGAGTCTTGAGAAAAGGGAAATGAAGGAGAGAGAGAGTTCCACAGCTTTTTGCCTTCTTAGGTCCAGATTCTAAGGTGAAGCACAATCATAAGAATGCTGATGAGACTATCTCTTCCATTCAAAGAGATTGGAAGCTCTTGCTGGACCTCACAGCTGAGTTACTAATACTGATGCGTTCTTAAGGGCACATAAAACTTAAGATTGCCATCCTACTGTGTCTTCAGTCTGTTTGTTTAAATCTCTTTTAAGAGAACAATGTAAAAACCATCCTTGGCTTTCCCAAGTAATCAACTTTTACAACCTAGGCTAATGTAGAGCTGTGATATTATGTACTCTTGCAAGTCCGTGGTTCAGTGTATAGGAGTGTTTTGCCTGTGTGTATGTCTGTGCACCATGTCCATGTGCCTGGTGGTCAGAGGATGTCAGATTGCCTGGAACTGGGGTTCTGCACAGTTATGGGCTGCCACGTGGATGCTGAGAGTTGCAGGCACTGTGTGTTTGCATGTGTGCTATGATAGGTATTTGCTGGAAGCAGCAGACAGACTGGAAGCAGTCTTATAAGATGAGCATTTGCCATAAATGCTGGGAGCAGCTTGGATATTGATTTATCATGTTTGTTTGTTACCTGGGCCAAATGGAGTCAGTAACCTAATCCCTTGTAGAAGTTTCTTAAAATTTTTCTCTAAAGTGGCAGGGCATAATGGCACATGTCTTTAATCTCAGCACACAGGAGGCAAAGGCATATTCCTGTGAGTTCAAGGCCAGCCTGGTCTACAAAGGCAATTCCAGGACAGCCAGGGCTCTGTTACACAAAGAAACCCTGTCTCGAAAACATAAAAATAAATAAACAAGTAAATAAATAAATTCTGTAAAGCAGCCTTCATTCTTTCCTGGTGTGATGCTGTTCAAAAAAGAGGGAGCACACTTTGCTAGGGGCAGACAGACAGACACACAACACACACACGGACACACACATAAACACACACACTTACACATGGACAAAGTAGCTACAGATTCAGACTCATATAAAAGAAGATACAGGGAGAATGCATCAGAGAATTCGAATAGGGCCATTCTTAGGTAAATTCCAGCAAGGGGAAGTGTGTGGGTTTTGGTCCTAATGCAACACTAACACATTATTGGTGACTCTGCACTTATTATTCATGCATTCAAACTCACCGCTCTGAGGGCCACTGAGCTGAGTTCACTGAAGGCCAGGAGGTAGACTATTTTAAGGAGAATAGTGGAGAGAAAAGGAGAATGGGAGCAGCAGGGGGAAAGAGCATGCTGCCCAGAGAGTGCAGGTAGTGAGGGAAAATGACCAGAGACCAGGCATAGCCTGGGCAGAAGGGACTCTGGAGGGCAGAACAAGCCCTGGGGCTGGAAAGCACCAGAGATTTGTTGTCTTCTTAAAGCCACAGTGAGAGCTCCTGCTGCATGCACATCTAGAGGCATCAAGGCCTCTGCTTAACAGGCATTGACTGAAGGTTGCTCTGGACTTGCTTACCAGCATTTAAGTCATGGAAAGACCACAGCTATCATTAGCAATCTAGCTGCCTTCAAAAACAAAATTTAACTCCATTTAAAAGAATATAAAAACAAAACAAGACAAAAAACAAGCAAACAAACAAACCCCTAGCATTCAACAATTTTAAATGGCTTGTTTTGAGGGAAAGGAAGTAATCAAACTTGGAAATATTGATACCCAGGGATAAATTCACTTAGCAGAAAATGGTCTAGAAATAAAGGGTTTGAAAAAGTGTGTTGTCACGGCAATTCCTTATAAGAACCGAAGAGATGGCTCATCAGTAAACAGTGGTCGTTGTTCTTGCAGAGGACCTGGATTCAGTCCCCAGCACCCGTGTGACAACTGCACATAACTCTAATTTCAAGGGATCTAATGCCCTCTGACCTGCTCCTGCACCAGGCACATGAACATGATGCACAGACATACATGAAGGCAAAAAAATCCAAACACATAAAATAAACAAATCTGAAATGTATGTGTGTTCTATTCAAGGATGCAGAAGAAAACTAGGAAAGAAATATAGAAGATAATTTAAAAAAACCAAGATCCCAATTTATACAGATAAAAATGAATATCTGAAATAAAACATTAAATTAGACAAGACTAACCACAGGTTAAATGCTGTGAAAGAAAGGGACGAGGTACTAAAGACCGCCGCAGATATTACCGACAATGAAGTACAAAGAGGGGACAACTCAAAAATGAACTGAGTACCAATAACCCATAGCCACAGTAAGCTGTACATGAACTTACAGGAGGAAGGGAAGGAGGAAAGGATGATGGGAAAACGTCAGGGCAAGGGATGTGGCATGCTGGTGAAGCATCTGCCCAGAAACACAGCTCCAGGGCTGGTCTCCAGCACTGCAGGGAAAATACATTTGAAATCTGAATTTCAGATATATATATGTGTGTGTGTGTGTGTGTGTGTGTGTGTGTGTGTGTGTACACATACATATATATCTCCATGGGTAGAAGAAGCTTTAAAAAACCTCAAAGCTACAGGGAAAGGATACATCATTTAAAATAATGGTGATAAGAAGCCAAAGCTACAGGGAAAGGATACATCATTTAAAATAATGGTGATAAGAAGCCAGAGGATTTCTAACAGACAACATACTAGTCAGAATACTATGTAGATACTATGGGAGCCAGGGCCAGAGCCAGGGCTGGAGTGCAGGCTAATGTCAACAGTGGAGAGGAGGAATTGGACTCATACCATGAACAGCCTGGAGCCCACAACCCAGAAGTAATAAAGAGTTCATGACTTTCTGAAAAACCAAAACCAAAGCCTAAGGTAGACGGTGCACAGAGAATACCACCAGAGGTTGAGTGCTGGCTTTCACATGGTCTCCTTCTCCTCCACACAGGAGTACCTCTACATGCATACACATGTGAACACACACAGGAGAGTGAAACCTAAGAGAAATGACAGCACAGGAGAGTAACTGAACTTGAGACCAAATGGCAAACCGGGCTGCATGGCCCCATGGCTACACCACCGCCATCGGGCTGCATGGCCCCATGCCTATACCACCCCATCAGGCTGCATGGCCCCATGCCTATACCACCCCATCAGGCTGCATGGCCCCATGGCTATACCACCACCGTGTGCTCCAGGTCACAAAGTCTGCAACAGAGAGTTCACTCAACATTTCGCCCTCACCTAAACTCTGTAAGGAAAGGACAGTTATTAACAACAAGGAGCTTTTAAAAAGTAAAGACTGCCCAGTCTCACATCAGAGGTGGTGCTTGGGACTGCAAGCCCTCTGATTCTTCAGATGCCTGGCATAGCAAAATGAAATTCTCTTGGGATTGGTATCAGGTTTCAGCAAGGAAGATGCAGATCATATGGTGATGCTGCTTAGAAGCCCTTTGGGAGCAAGGTTCCATTTTATCCCCATGGTGGGAGGCACATGGCTACCTGTTATCATGGGCAGCAAAAGCCATCTTGTTCAGAGTTATGCCCCACCGCAGAAGGCAGCACATGTTCAGAGACATTCTAAGGATGGGTTGGCCTCAAAGGAGACACCTCTGAGGGGCCACTTGGCTACAGGACTTTCTGTAGGATTGGCTGAGGATTGGCTGAGGTTTTTGTTGCAACTTCTTCCCTGCCCAGCCCACAGGTGTAGGAGAACAGAGTATCTCAAATGTTCATACACACACACACACACACACACACACACACACACACACACACAACTGATATAAGCAAGAAAACTGACTGTCTTGGGCTTCCTGAACAGTTCCATGGAGCCTTACCCCTTCCTTATCCCTCTCTTCCTCTGAACAGACAGGTCCTGCAGCCTCTTTGAAAGCCTGGAGTTCCTTAACATCCTTCATCCCCATCCCGTTTTATACTCACAAAAGTGGACAAGTCATGTTTGTTTGTTTGTTTGTTTGTTTGTTTTTCAGGTGTAGTGGAGGTGACCATGCAAGCATCACCTAAGCAGTTACATGACAGCATCAGTTCTGACAATAGTCAATGGCTCTAACTAATGAAGCTGGGCCCCAGTGGCAGGTGGGTCAGACACGGCTAATAGACAGGGGATAGCCAATCCCATGTCCCTGAACAATGTTACCATGTTTCCAGGTTCACATCAGAACAGATGTGCATACTGGTTGTTTGAAACAGTTGTGAGTCTGTGGAGTCTATGGGCTGTGGAGTCACAGGAAGAGTATGTACCCAGAGCTGTCCTCCTTAGGGTCTCCTGATCTCTTACGTGGTAGGAAACACCACTAAAAGAACACAGCTCCTTAAAGAGTAGACTGCTGCGGATGGCATACTTGATGCTCACAAAACAGAAGGCAGGATCAAGCCTGCCTCATAAATCACTCAGGCACTAGATAGAGCCCACACAATAAAGCAAAGTGTTCTCTTAGCTTCTCTAAGTTCTCATGAATAATGTTTTCTTTGTGTTATTTGAAGCCCTCTCTGAGATTTTCTCAGTGGGGCTGAGGAGGTGGACACAGGATGTGGCCACAGAAAATAGTTGGAGATTAACAAGGACAGTGTTGACCAGCATGGAGTCTCCCTCACACCTGTGCCTACCACTTTCTTTGGCCCAAGAGCCCTTTAATAAAACATTCACATCCTGGAGCGAGTGTGTAGATTTATTAACAAGCCATGAATTACATCTGTCCCTTTGTCTAAAGTCAGATTCTATAGAGGCATCTATGTGGAGTCTCTTTCTCTCAACCTCTCTCTCTCCTCTCTCTCCTCTCTCTCTCTCTCTCTCTCTCTCTCTCTCTCTCTCTCTCTCTCTCTTTTTCTCTCTCTCTCTGTATATCTCTGTCTCTGAATCTTTCTTTAGATGTCTCCCTCTGTGTCTCTATCTCTCTGTGCTTCTGTGTCTTGGTGTCTCTCTGTCTCTGTCTGTCTGTCTGTCTGTCTGTCTGTCTCTCTGTGTGTGTGTGTGTGTGTGTGTGTGTGTTTGAATGCTAAGAAAATGGTGACAATCTGCTCCTTTTAGAATTATATGAAAACTCATTGCATTTTTGTCAAAGGATTTTTAAATCATGGGTACAGGCGAAGTCACAGACTCTCTGAGTGTTCGTGTCTGGATCCTTCCTGTTCTTGTTGTCCTTTCCAGCTGAAGCAAGATGTGCATTATGATCTAGGGACCTTAAGAGACCCTATTTTGGAGACAGGAGTGAAAGTCGATGTGAACAGTACAACTCAGAGGTGTGTTTTCTTTGACAGCTTTTCTTTCTGGAAACTGCCTAGTTGGCTTCTTATTGGGTAGATGATTTCACTAGTCTAGTGCCTCAGCAGAGTGGATAGCATTGGACTGATCAGATGGCTCATCAGATAAAGGCACCTGCTGCCAAACCTGAGGACTTGAGTTCAATCCCAGGAACCATATGGTGGATAGAACAGACTCCTGAAATTTGTCCTCTGAGCTTCAAAAGTGTGCAAATCCACACATGAACTAAATAGACATAATATTTCATTTAAAAAAAATGATCCGACAACACTGGGCATTTTGAAACCAGAGTCAGAAATCACAATAGGCAGGAATATACAAAAGAAGCTAATGCACAATAAAGCAAGCACAGCAAGTCATCCATGTAATTTGTTAATCTGTAAGCAATTTGGGGGATGGAGAGCTTGTAGATTCTACATGGACACCCTGAAGCTGAAGGCTCCTTGGAGAGCCCGTCTATCCTCAGCCAGCTCTGGCATCCAGCTGCTTCTGTAATGCCTTCCCAGGAAGCAGAATGGACTGAAGAGGCAAAGGGGTGTTCTAGTACCCCTGTCCCCAAGGCCCCTGGTTTTCTTTAAATAATGTGAACCAGAGGTTGGTTGCCTGGAATTAAGAGCTGCAGGGCCAGGTGGTGTTGTCCACAACAGAGATATGCTGCTGCACCTGCATGTGGACTCTATACTGCTGTGGATTTCATTTAATGCTTGCATTATGTTATCTGGGTTCCCAAAATTGCACGAGAATCCATAGGTAAGACACTGAGGGTCCCTGCCCCCAGTTGGTTCTGATTGGTAAATAAAGTTGCCAGCGGGCTAATGACTGGGGAAAGAGACAGAGAAGTGGGACTGGAGAATTCATGGGCAAGGGGAACCAAGGAAGAAGGCTTTAGAATTGCCATGCTGGGAAAGGAATAAGATCCAGGCTTGAGAGCTGCAGAAGAGAGAGCATACAATCACATAAGAGATGGGGAAGAGCTGCCACAGCCTCCCACCATAGGATCTAGGGCAGCAAAGATGGAATACAGATTTTTAGTAAGTAATAACTTGGGAGTATTGAAGGGAGACATTAGCAACATGGAAGTTTGGGAGTGGACCAACCACTGAGCTGTTTAAGGAATTTAAAATAGAAGGCAGTGTGTGTGTGCGTGTGTGTGTGTGTGTGTGTGTGTGTGTGTGTGTGTTTCATTCGGTAACTCAGAATATTGGGGCAGGTAGTGAGGAACATCCATGGGCTGCCACCACTGCCACCACCGCCTGGGGATTAGAGTGGACTAATAACTAATACAGCACATCACCGCTGTCCCAACAGAAAAGTGAAATCATAGGAACAAGCAAAGGGGGCATTTCCAGACAGCTATTTACATACCAAGTTGCAAGAGTATATGAGGAAGTAGGTGCTAGAGATACTGAAGTAGTGTTGTACAAGGTAAACAAAAGGTACCCAGCAAGTCACTGTGTCCATTAGCTCAGTCCTCATGTCCATGACCATGGTTCCTCTGTTTCTTTGCTAGTAGATAAGCCCTTCTATTATCCCTGCTTCCATCTCAAATAGGGATATGTTTTATCTTAATGCCCTGCTGTATGTGTGCTTCTACTATAGGGCAAGGGCAAAGTAACAGCAAGGCCAGGGGCTATGCATGCTGGGAAGAGGAGAAGCTGGGGCTCACTGCTTTAGCCAGACTCCAGCTCCTCAGGCTCCATGATGTCATTTTTACTGCCGTGTGACCTTGGGCTGCCATGGAACTTCTTCACCCCACATTGATGTCTTTTACTACAACAAGAGGGCCATAGCAGCTTTATTAAGTTACCAGGAGACGCACGGACAGCATTTGTCAACTTATGTGAATGGGAGTGGCTGCTCATTATGGCGCACAAAGCCTTCAGAAGAACCAGCTGTCAGAGTGGACTATTTAAGGTCTCTTCCATCTCTAAAGTCCCATGGGGTTTCTATTTTGTTGTGGAAGTAAATATATAATTTAGAAGTATATCTAAATTTGAAATTCCTTAAGCAGAGCAATTTAGTATAGCTATTTATGAATTTACTGTTGTTTCTTGAATAGACGGTTGGAACAGCTGACCTGTACAAATATTCAGGAACATGGACATATAAATTGAGAGTAGATAAGGTCTCCTCATTTGTACACTGTTGTATTTGTTGTTTCTGACTATTTTATTTCAATCATTAGTCTTTGTGCTATTTTTTATGAAATTATGTTCAACAAAGGGTATTTTAAGACCTGTTAGTACCTACTAAAACCTTGGCTAGTTGGAGGCAGGCCTCTTGGATGTTATGGATTTTATATTTCCTCTGTAATATGGTGACATTGCAAGGATATGTCACAGCAGAGACCATAGAATGTGAGTCATGACAGTCACCTGGCAGAAGACAGCTTAGGAAGCTGTCACTGGAGCCTAGGTCAGAAGCCAAGGATCCTGACATCCAACATCAGCTGCTCCACAGTCTACAGGAGCCAAATGAGTGGCCTGCCTGGGAGTCGACTGCCAGGCAGTGGGCCTTACAGCTGTCATGGAGTCAGTAGGAAGGGTGTCACTGAAGAAGCTGTGCCAATGGTGACTGCAGCAAGTGCATCCTGGGCCTCGGTGTGTCCCACATGGTGTCAACAGCTACTAGTATCACCAGCTCCAGTGTACAAATGAGGAAACTGAGGCAGTGGACATGGGTAACAGGCCCATGACCACTCACCTAGGAAAAGGAAGAGCTGGAGACAAATTCTCCAGAACCTGGATTCTTAGCTACTTGATTGCCTACAGAAGAGACTTGGAATAAATATAATGAAGAAAGCATTTCATAGGCTTTTCATACGTTCGAAAGTAAATTAAAAGATTGTGCTGAATTACATTCTATTTTTATCGTTTTGTGTTTAGAGGGGCTGTATATCCGTGCATGTGTGGATAGGGGCGTGTGTGTGGGTAGGGGTGTCAGGGGGTAGGGCTGTGTATGTGTGTATGTGTGAGTGTGCTTGAGTGTGAGCATGTGAACACATGTACTTTCCAGAAAACAATCTTGGAGTTTGTTTCACAGGAGTCATCTGCCTGTTTTGGGACCAAGGTCCAATTCAGTGGCCAGTGACTCCCAGGGATCTTCCCAAGTCTACTTCCTTGGACCAGGATTACAGGTGTGTGGTGACATTCTGCTATGGTTTTGGGAGTTTGAACTCTGATCCTCACTCTTGCACAGCAAGAACTCCGTCAACTGAGTCACGTCCTCAGCCCTGTGCTGACTTTTAATCTTTTATTTTGAGTACTTGGTATGTTCACGTACTTGCTATTTTTAACTCCAGGCAAGTATTTTCATTTACTTTTCTGGTTATTAATTTTCTACACTTAATTCAAATGAAGCCTAAAACAAAGGGTGAAGCTTTACGTAGTAGGGGACCTCAGTTGCAGTATTGGCTTTGTCATGAAATTTCTATGTAAATTCCAGCTAGGCTGGAATAATCAGTTTCCTCATGGTTCCTAACTTGTTCTATTCTTCATCAACTCAGTGCAGGGCCCACCAAGTGTCACTCTGTGAACATAACAGACACTGATGGCTAGTTTCAGGAGGCTGGGCCAGGTTGCCAAGGTTGCCATAGGCCGGTCTCCAACAGGGCTATGGTAGCTGTGTTCTCTGGCTCCTACTGAATGTCTTGGCTGTTCACCAGTACAAGATGTCACAAAGACATGCTTGAGTTGGCCAGGACCCATGGTCACATTCAGGGAGAAGAAATGAGAGCTTAAGAATGATCCAATTCTCTTAAATTCATGTTAAGTAAAAGTGTGCTATATTGCTTCCAATTTCCTCTAAATGCCCTTCTCGTGTTTGCATGGAGAATGACAAGATGAATATGTCAGCTTGTCATGTTTCCTCATGTGATGTATGTGGGTTGGTAGTTCATTGGAAAACTGTCCATTTTATAAGAATCAAGTTTCAGTGTCGAGTTTATTTATACGCAACAGGATGTCTGCTAAGCACGATCTATGTATGTAACTTTAAATTGTAGTTATCTTATTTTATTCATGCATTTGTGCATGTTCATGTGTGTATGGGTACACATGTATGGAAGTGTATGAGTGCATGTGTTTATGTGTGGAGGTAGGTAGCAACCTTGGGTATCATCCTTAGGAATATCATCTACCTCCTTTGGGCCCATGTTCTTCATTGACCTAAAGCTCATCAATTAGGATGAACTAGCTGGTCAGCAAACCAAAGGGACTCTTCTGTCTCTGCCTCTCATGCCTGACTTCTCATGGGTTCCCGGATTAAATTCAGGTCCTCCTGTTTACAAGGCAAGCACTTTACAGACTGATCCTCTGCCCCCAATCCCATAGTGGTAGTCTTACTTTAAGCTATTAAAGAATAGAAGCAAGTAGTGGACATCCCTCATTTGGTATATACATGCAAGGCCTCTGATTCGAAAAAGAAGTGATGATTACATGCTAATTTTAGCTTTCTTTTCAGCCTATTATACAAATACATGAGATCCAAAAATTATTAAATCATTATTTTGTAACTTTCTAGTTGCTGTGTATTATTTTCCTCTGGGATTGAATATTCCACCTGCAGGGAAGCTCCTTAAACAGGAAGGTAAACAACTCAAAATACTTTCAGGAAGTCCCTGAAACTGACCAGATTTACTAGGCCCTTCCCTGCCAGAGTGAGCAATAAGAGCTTAGAGTCCTTTTTTAGACCCAGCTAAGCCAAACTGCAAATAAGAATGTGAGACCAGACCAGCCTGGATGTCTGGAAGTCTGGGTTAAGTTTAGGCCAACTGAGACACCTGAAAAGGACACTCATCAAACTGTCGAGCTTCCTGCAGGCTGTGCAATGTGCTCCAAGTTTAGCTTTGGTGAGCTGCCACCCAGTTGGGGTGGGATTTGGTGACACAGCTGTCTGGGAACCATTTCTGCTCCTATAAGTAACCCTTTTCCCATATTCCTGTAAGTAACCCCAATAAACCTCATCAAATTGGACTTTAGTGGTATCTATACTTTGTCTGTCAGGTGTTCCCCGTCTGGGGTGAGTAGACAGGTGAGTTGCATCTCCCCAGGGAAAGTTTTGTCACACAACAGCACCTAAAAAAGTGTGGTTTGTTTACCAAAAATTACCTAGCTCTACATAGTCTCATATTTCCTGAGAGCCTGCTGCATGTAAAGGAATTAAAGAGACAAATTCTTAATCTTAAGACTTAAAAGACATTTTTGGAGGCCTATAAACTTCTGTAATTCCATTTTTAAAGTATCCAAGAATTAGTCAGCTTCGTAACAACTTAAGTTTCGTGAAATGCTAAAAGCTTTTGAAACACAATTGGCAATAGCTTTCCTTGGTCCTCTAAGACTTTCAGCTCCCTTCTCTCCCTTTGCAATGCAACTCTGCCTTCAAATGCCATTCTTTAAAGGGAGGCTTAAGGGCTTTGGAGGAGTTTGCTGGATTCACAGCCAGTTTTGCCACTGCAGCAGAAAAAAGATCACATGTGCAAGCCAGCTGAAGTCATGCGCATGGCAAGAATTAGGGCTTCGGGGCCATGATCCTGTCAGACTGCAATTGGAAACAGCTTTTCCCAAGGACGGCATGAGGAATCAGGGATTCTTTCTCAGTGTCTGCCAGACTGCTGCATTTCTAATCAGGCCTGGCATGATCTGCTAGACATCAGAAATGTGAAAGTCACGGTGTCACGGTGAAACCAAACAAGGTGTCCATTGGCTTCCAAGTGTGGCCAATGGCTTCCTACCAGACCTAGAATTATGTCACTCACCAGTTAATATGAGGATTGTTTCTGTACAAGGACAGGAGGTTCAGGAAGGCCTGACCAGATGGGACCACAGGTTTCTCTGAAGGCTGTGTATGCTAACTACCGCAAGCATCAATGTTTAACTGTCCAGCTTGGAACCTCATCTCTGTTACTTCAATTGTTTTGTGCAGAAGTAATGTTTTCATAGGAAAATACTTAGAATTCCCATGAGCTAGAATGTTGATCTAGAACATTTAGTGGAAGTTAATGTTTTGGTACCCCTAACTTTAAGGGAAAGTCAATTTTCAAAAAAACAGGACACCAGGAGTGGTTCACCACTTTAATCCCAGTGCTCGGTAGGCAAAGGCAGGAGAATTTCTGTAAGTCAGTGTAAGTTTTAGGCCAGCCAGAACTACCTAGTAAGACCCTGTCTTCAGGGGGAAAAAGTCCCAAACAAAACCCATGTCAGAAATTTAAGGAAAACAAAAATATCACAGGGTTTGGTTTAAAAACTATTAATCCAGATAAGATAAAGATTAATCCCTATGCTCAGATCTCTAGATCTAGAGGCTCAGGGATGGCTGGGAACTCAGAGGCCAGTGACAGCAATGCCTGTTTCATTTGTTCCCTCTTCAGGAGTCTTTCAGATGAACTTACTACAGTAGAAAATACATCAGATTTGATGAAGCAGCTGCTTGTTACATACAACTCCTCACTGGTGGGACAAGACTGTTATATGCAAGTGGTGGCACCCCAGAGTGGACCAGCTCTGTCACCCTTGAAGATGCTTAATGAAGTTCATTTAGCCACATACGACTAGTCTGACTTTCTTTATTAGCTTCCAAGTCAAATCCCATTAGCAAAAGACTTCATGCTAGTCCTCAGAGCCAGTGACTTCTGCCTCCAAAACAAGGCCCAGGCTGGCTGTTTAGCATACTTCCTACACTGTAATTGTAGCTAGTGAGTGGATCACTTTTCTAAGTCAGTGATCGCATCTTGTGCATTTCTCAAGTCCTGCCCTTACTACTTCTGAAGTTAGAAGTCCAGAGGAAATACAAAATGAACAAACATAAACTGTCAAGTATCTAAAGGGTATTAGGAATTTGTATTATAGTCATGTATTACATAACCATCTTTTGGTCTTGAAATACATATGACATATGTAAATCATATGTGTAATGCCTGACAGTGACAAGAACCCATTGTCCAGAGGGGCAGCAGCCATCCTGATACTGAAGCATAAGATGTTACTTGCATATGTGGGGTGATGCTAGTGTAAGCAAACCTGCTGTACTGCTGGATGGACAAGCAGAGATAATAATGCATAATACATAGAACTTGATTAATGAATATTACTTGCTTATGTACTTACTATATAGCTCTCATAATTACCATACAGTGAAACCCTTTACATATTTATATAGGAGCATATTGTAAAGGCATTGCTGTGTTGCTCTAGCCCAGTCTCAAACATCTCAATGTTTAGAGTCCCTCATCATTTTATCTAATGCTCCAATTATCCTCATGATGTTATGTTCACCCTGACCCTAGGAGCAGTATGCTATACCATATAACCTAAGTATGGAGTAGTCAGTACCAACTAGGTCTGTGTGAGTTCACATAATGACTTCATCATCCAGCAATGCATCTACGAACGTGATCTGTAGTTAAACAATGTGTGGCTGTATTTAGCAAAGTTTTTTTTTTTTTTCCCCAGAAACAAACTAGAGCCAAATGATGGGCAATATTCCAAAAGCAGAAGCAAGCTCATGGAAAAAGTGTTACATACAAACTGGAAGTTCAGCAAAGAAACAAATAGCTCTGAAATGTCACTCACTCCCCACTTATCTGGGGCTGGGGAGATGGCTCAGCAGTAAAGTGTTTGCATGAGAACTTGAGGTCAGATCCCTAGCACTCACAGGAAAGCTGCACTCAGCAGTGGAACATATCTGTAATCTCAGCATCAAAAAGTCAGAGGCCGGAGCTTGTTGGCCAAGCAGAATAGCCAAACTAGTGAGCTCAGGGTCAGTAAGAGACTCTGTCTCAAGGAAAAAAAAAGGTGGAGAATGATCGCAGAAGACAGCTGACATTGACCTCTGGCTTCTACACATGCATGTGCAGTTGCATACACACATATACATGCACACACACACATATATAATACACATATACATATATCTCAAAACTCAAATAAATTCTAACTCAAGGGATTCTCAAAGTACTAGCCATGTTTTGGTATTAAAATTTTTTCTAACTACCATGCCCTCTAATAAAGTTCTTTCTCTCTTCCTCTTCAGATGCCTGAAAATTACTCTACCACTGAGCTATTCCTTGAGCCCCTAAAGCAAAGAGCCACTCATGAGAAACCTATACTACATAAAATGTCTTTATCATAAAAATCAGACAACAGTTCATTCGTAGAACACCATCCTAGAATGTGAAAGGCCCTGGGTTTGATCCCCAGCACCTCAAACAAAACCAATCAAGCCAAGAAAAATAAATGATACTGGTTAAACTTATTCAGTTTTATACTCACTGGCCTTCATTTCTAATGTGCCAGTGAAGTATTCTAGCTGTAGAACATAACAAGCACAAGGGCCTAGCTTCCATTCCCTGTCAATTAACAAAGCAAACAATGTGCTTGTAAGTGAAATGTGCTTGTAAGAAAATGTAAGTGAACACCATGCTCTGTTGTCTGCACTTCACTTTTGTTCAGACAAATGAGACTACAGGGTTGAAAAATCTCCGACTTGGGGAGCCTTACCTGCGTGAATATGCATCTGTTGAGCATCTTCAGGATTAAGTAACCCCAGTAAACGTGGAGGCCCTGAAGGATCATGAGCTGGAGGTTGAGGAAGATGTAGGAGAAGAAGGGCTCAAGATAGTGCAAAGGCAGGATCAGGGTGCAGTACAGAATCCTGTGGCAAAAGGTGGGAAAATATTTTGGTCAAAGCACCAGTGAATAACAATGAGAAAACACATTTTTCCCTCCCCAAAATACACCAGTACTTAATATCAAAAGATGTCCATGGGCTGGCAAGATGGCTCAGTGGGTAAGAGCACTGACTGCTCTTCCGAGGGTCCTGAGTTCAGATCCCAGCAACCACATGGTGGCTCACAACCACCCGTAATGAGATCTGACGCCCTCTTCTGGTGCATCCGAAGACAGCTACAGTGAATTATGCTGGAGGGAGCAGGGTCAGAGTGAGGGGGGCAGCAGGGGTCCTGAGTTCAATTCCCAGCAGCCACATTATGGCTCACAACCACCTGTACAGCTACAGCGTACTCATACAAATAAAATAAATAAAAAGATGTCCAGAAAATTCTCTATAGGAAAGAAAAGGTGATATTAGCATTTATATCATACTTCACAGACAATCAAAAAGCATGACCTGTCTCCTAAGCAAAAATGAAAACAAAGGATGCTCCATGTCACTGCTTGCTTGACAGCCCCTGCTCCTAGGCTCCCTCTTTGCAAACAGAAAAGCTTGCATGGTTCCCCTTTAGCTTCCAGGAAGAGAGAAGCCATGGAAGCAAGTGAGACAACACATGCTTATGTGTGGTACCTTATGACATTGTTTCATTTACTTGATGTCAACCATGGCTTGAGAGGATTGGTGTACTGGCTGGTTTTGTGTGTCAACTTGACACAGACTGGAGTTATCACAGAGAAGGGCGCTTCAGTTGGCGAAGTGCCTCCATGAGACCCAGCTGTGGGGCATTTTCTCAATTAGTGATCAAGGGGGTAGGGCCCCTTGTGGGTGGTGCCATCCCTGGGCTGGAAGTCTTGGGTTCTATAAGAGAGCAGGCTGAGCAAGCCAGGGCAAACAAGCCAGCAAGGAACATCCCTCCATGGCCTCTGCATCAGCTCCTGCTTCCTGACCTGCTTGAGTTCCAGTCCTGACTTCCTCTGGTGATCAACAGCAATGTAGAAGTAATAAGCTGAATAAACCCTTTCCTCCCCAATTTCCTTCTTGGTCATGATGTTTTGTGCAGGAATAGAAACCCTGACTAAGACAATTGGGATGTAGTTCCCTGACAGCAGGTACTTAGGATACTCAAGGCCAAGATTCAATCCTCAGCATTCCATCCCAAACACACATCTCATGATTGTCCACTGCATGCACAGACTCCTGAACACAATTTTAACTGCCTCCAATGTAACAAAATACATGGCATCTTCAGCTCTTACTCCAGGATAAAAAGCTAAATGTTCTTTCAGCAAACCTCATATGACTGCGATTTAGAAAGGTGGACTTATAAGCATCTATTATAAAAAATAATTTGTTCATTTAAATTGAGAAAACAAGAAAAAGGAAAAAAATGTCCACAGTTCCACAGCCTCTTAAATGACACTATAATTTTAATGTCTTGTCTTCCTTTTTTCTCAATACATTATTTACTTTAATTTTTAAATGAACTGAGAGTTGATTCTGCTTTGGTTTGGCATAGAGTTCAGTGAGCTGTAGGATACAGAACTGACCACTGCGCCTAGGAATGCCCCGATGTATACCTCGGCAGCCATCCTCTCTCCATCCTTAGCAGGTACAACCACTTCTCTGCTCCCCACTCTTCACTGATATCTTTTCCCAAAGTGTTCTTGAGACTGTTGTCTTTTACTTTCCTACTGCTATTATGACTCGACCAAGTCCCCAGGGGAATCAGTAGCATTCTCTATCAATGTGTCCCGCTATATGGACTGATCACACTTTATCTGTTTACCTACTGAGGAGCACTGGAGTTGCTTTCTGTGTTTGGCCACTATGAATAGAATTCACTACGTATACTCACACACATGCTTTTGCATGAACAGAAGTTGTCATTACTGAAGGGTAAGTAGGCAAGAGAACTGTGTGGCATATGGCAAATTCAGAGTTAACTTTGCAAGAGAGTAAAGTATTGTTCCCTGGAGTAGCTGCTGTGGATCTACCTCTTCCCTTGACAGTTGTCCACATCCTCCTCAATATTACCTATTGTCTTGCAGAGATATCTGTCTCCACGTTAAATACAGCTCTGCCACACAGACCTTGCGTGACCGCAGTATTTGAGGCGTAAGCTTAAAGAAAGCCAGTCTCTTGCACCCCAGTTGTCCCCTGGCACCCCCTAACTCAGAGATAGCCCAAATATGTCCTTGTACTCTTGTGCTAAATGCCCACCAAAATATGACAGCCAGAGAAAAATCCGGACATTTCTCTCTGACCTTTTAGGTCAGATGTTCCAACAACTTAGCCAAACTCTGGCTTGGAATGTTACCCACCCAGACTAATTGCCTCTGGCATTGTTAGGGAAATGAGAAAGGGAATAGGGCATTGAAGCTTACAAAATGGGAGACTTATCCCAGGGCAAGGTCAAGTAGAATCCTCTTTCTCTGTTAAGTACTGCAGCTGAACCACTCCTAGGAATCAGCAAGAGACGTGTCTCTACTAGCCCAGAAGATTAGCATAGTGGGCGTTTTACTTAGGATAGGTGGAACCTTGAGCAGAGTGTGTGTGTGAGAGACAGTGTGGGGCAGTCAGCATTCGAGATAGAGGAGTCTGCATTGAGCATTTGGACTTACTCGCACTCTGACTAGAACTAGAACTTAGGTGGACTAAGACTTAGATTCATGCAGTCCACAGCCCCCCGGAACCAGAGCGCTTGGGCCCGGGGGGTGGGGGTGGGGGGGTGCAGCACTAGTCGAGATTCAAGAAATTGAGCAGTTGAGCA
>JADRCD010202527.1:0-19185 GCA_019843815.1 Montemys delectorum | reverse complement strand
TGAGCTCTGTCTTCAAGGCTAGCCCAGTCTCTGTGTTCTTCCAGTCTGTGAGACACCTGGGCTACTTGTTTTGTGAAGACATTCATGTCTCAGCTGATCAGAGGTTTTCCCTGGCCAGATCTAATCTTTATAAGTTCTGTTGGTAACCATATTTTTCATTCCCTGTAGATACGTAAGCATAACCATGTCCCCATCTTAACACTACCGCAGGTTTCTGTTCTAACGTCAACACATCCTATAGTACATGGCTGGCCCAGGTCCTCAGTTTTTTCGATAACCCAGTGTCTCTCAGCTGCTGTTGTTCCCTTTTCACCAACATTAAGAAAATTGGGAGTTAACAACGCATTGTTTAGTCTGTTCCTGGGTGTGTGTGTGGGGGGGTTACTCTTCATTTTTGCTTAATAAGCATCTCTTTTAAGGTATAGTTGGCTCTTTCTGTAACTGCTTGCCTGTGGGGTTGTGTGGTATACCAGTTAACATGCTTTATATTGTAATATGCAAAGAATTGTTGCTTCTTATTATATACATTTGAGGGAGCATTATCACTTTTAATTTGTGCAGGTATCCCCATAATGGTCTATCAAACTTTGGAGTACCTTCTTGTTCTTAACTAGCACACTCACCCACACCCACCCACTCACCCACCCACCCACCCCACCCCCACACACACGCATATGCACACACAACTGAACTGTGCTTGCAAATAACATTCGTAGCCTTATTCCTGTAAATACTGAGTAGCATTGCAATCCAAATTACTAAAATAGGTGTATTGGGGGAGATAAAATGTTTGAATGTACATGACGCGTGTGTGTTGGGGTGGAAGGGTTGGCATATGGAAAGGAAGCATCTTACATATTTCATGTAGCTAAATCAATTGTTAGACAAAAAGTGCCAATAACTGGGAGGGAGCTAAGCTTTGCCCATATTTAAAGTGCTCATACATTAGCCTGCCAAAGATCATGGATGTTAACGGAGGTTATAAGGCTTCTGGGACAGGACTGAGCACCTTTTCCCTTGTAGAAGAGTGGTTCTCAACCTGTGGGTCACCACTCCCCTGAGGCCAAATGACCTTCTCACAGGGGTCACCCAACACTGCAGGAAAACACAGAGATTTACATTACAGTTCATCACAGTAGCAAAATTACAGTTATGAAGTAGCAATGAAAATAATGTTATGGTCGGGGTCGCCACACCATGAGGGACTGAATTCAAGGGTCGCAGCATACGTGTAGAGCAGCGAGTTTTGTGTTCACATCCGCTCTTCTTATCCTCAGTCCCATGGGGTGGTGCAAGTCAGTTCAGATGGATGTTGCACAGGCAAAAGGCTTACATCGTAGCCCAAGACTGTTTGGATTAGAAAGCCCCTGTCTTATGCTAGAGCTGGGGCCCAGTGTTTGCCTAGCGTTCCTGAGGCCCTAGGTTCAATCTGTAGAACTGCGAAAAACCTAACAAAACCAATCCTTTTATCATGGGCAGCAAATAAACCTGCCTACCTTTTGTCCCAGGACGCACTGTATCTGTTTGACATTATTAAGTTCATCCTCTCCCTGAGTTCTCTTCCATTTAGCTTCTCCCTGATAGGAGACAAAAATGGCTCCTACATTTGCAGACCTCAAATACTTCACTGTACCAGAAAAGAAAGGAAGCTTGGGTTTAGTGGAAGCCTCAGTCTATCTCTGTGCGCTATTGGTTCTGGTTGGACATGATGCCCATTTCTAAAACAGTTACCAGAGGAAATGGTCATGTGGCACTCCTTAAGGGGGAGGAAAAAATGATGAGAAACGACCAATAAATATGCTCTGTAGTTGTACCTCCATTAGCACAAATAAATAATAAAAAGTGTGCATAGATTATTCCTGGACTGGCTCACATAAACTCAGCACTTAAGGATCTGCACAAACTATGGCTCAGAAGGGGAGTCAGTCAATCTTCACTCTGACCCACGGCTCTTGCTTTTCCCTGTCTACCTTGTTGTGTTCCCCCATCTCTCTGCTTTCAGCCTCATTTATTTCCACGGTGGATGGGCCATGCGATGTTACACGTAAATTACTCAGTAAAAGAAGTCCCTTTCCCCATCTCATTATTCCATATGACAATTTCAGGAGAGGGCTCCATAAAGCCCTGCTCACGTCAGCTCCTATCCCTCGGCCAAATCAGAACTGAGCGGGGCGGGAAGGAGTATTTTTAACTGGCCGACTCACAGGCCATCTTCTCATGGAGGCTGTTTGATTACTACAGGGGTTCTGGAAAGGTCCCTGTAGGACCTCAGTGTTCCACTGTGAGTGACTCTTTTGCACAAGGGAATGGACTTGTCATATTTGAGCAAAGATGGCTTGGGAGCATAGTACACGATGGATCAGTGAAGAAGTATACACTAGAAATCTCATCTCTCTTCTGACTGCCATGTTATAAACCGAGAATACGTCAAAGGACCGCTGTTTATTATGGTATGCACCAGGGCACACTCTTTGCGTCCTTCGTCGGGGGGAAAACTTCTGGAGGATATTCAGCTGTTTCTATTTGCGAGCTTAACAAGATGCTGTGCGGCTTTAACTCGGGTATGGATTGCTAATTGCGGAGGCAGGTGGGTGGGAGTCAGCAGCTCCCCCGCAAGCCAACACACTTCGGGGGTCCTGCCGACCGCCCCGCACAGGCCTAGGTCCTTCCTTTCTCCAAAGCCCCAGGCAAGAATTCTTCAAATGAATATCTCCGCCCAAAGAAGGCCAGCAAGGTGCTCCGCCCAGAGGCGGGGTGGGCCAGCAGCCCAGGCTGGTTTAACTGGTTGGAACCACTAAAGTACGCAGACGCTGGGGAAAAAGTGTAGCTGTATCAGCAGGCCGGAGCTTGGGGAGGAACGCGCTTTCTTTCCTGCAGAGCTCCGCAGGACTCCCACACTGTTCTCACAGGGACTCGCCCCGGTAGGTGTGTGTTCCACTCGGCCCTCAGGACACTGCGCAGGCGCCTGCCGAGCCTTTAGCGTTTGGCGCATCCTCTCGCGGGTTCCCTGTTTCCCCAACGAGTTCCATCTCGGGAGGCGCCGTGCTTTCTGGGTGTTGTGGTTTACGTCCGAGACAAGGGCCTACAACAGCGGGGTGTCGGGTTTACGAGAACTACAACTCCCGGCGTGCTCCGCGGGAGGACGCGGGGCGTCTGCCCTAGCCGGCCCTAGCAGTCACGGCCAAGAATCCGAGGACCCGGGAAGCCGGCTGCGGCGGGAGGAGGGCGCGCGCGTGCGCGCTGGGCCGGCTCGTCCTGGTCTGTCCCAATCATTGTAAACAGGCGGAGGCTAGGCGGGGTGGGAATGGGGCTCCCGCGGCCCGCCAGGGGGGCAGCGGAGGAGGCGGCGGCTGTGGCGGAAGCGTGAGTGCGAGGAGGCGGCGGCTGCAGCGGAGCGGACGGTCGCTCGGCGGCAGGCACTGGTCAGTGGCGGGGAGCGGTGGCTCGCGGGGGTCGCAGCGCTGCGGCGGTGGCCGTGCGAGCCGTCTGGCGCTGGCCTCGCGCCCGCGCCTGTCATGCAGCGTGCTGGGCTTGGGATCCCGGGCTCCGAATGGGAGTTGGGGGTGGGGGGCGTGGCTGCCCCGCCTCGCGTTGTCCGCGAAGGCTGCACCCCGAGCTTGCTCCAGCGGGCTGGGTCACACCGCCTGCCGGACAGGCCTCCCTGGGAGCACCCGTGTGTGTCCTGTGCTGCTCTGGGACCCGGGGCTGGTTGGGAGGGAGTCCAGCTGCTTCCTCGGAGCTTCCAGGCCTCGGGGCATCCCTGCGGGCCACACCTGGCCGGAGCTGCGGCCGGGGACTGGCCTGACGCAGCCTTCCGGTTTATGGGTCGCCTCTGGCTCGCCCACCTGTCTCCGGGCTTGCCGGGCGGAGTCGGGGAACAGCTCCTGCTGTTGCCGGTGGCAGGCGTTGGGCAGGGGGCGACCCTGATTGCAGTGGTTTTTGTTCCAGGGTTCAGTAGAAGTGTTCGGCCAGATCTGGAGTTGAGAACTCCATTCTCAACGCATGTTTCAAGCGTTTTCGTGCCAGCATGTCCTTAGTCGAGGCCAGCTTTCTTTTTCCGTCTTTTAAATATGTCGTTGTGAAACAGGTTTGACAAAAATACTCCACTTTCCAGTCTCCTGAAGTAGTGCTGGTTTAAGTTTGGAGATCGTTACAAGGATTTTTCCAGAGAGAGCAGCGTGCGTACCCTACGGTTCTAGGTTCTTAGAGATCACAGCTGTTTTCATTGGAGGTCTGTGCTTGTGACAGAAGTGCTACGGTGTGTGCATTGAGCTGCTGCACTGCCCAGCCTCAGTGGTGTGGATGGGACGGGTGTGGGCAGTTGTTGACAAAGTACTTAGTGATAAGTTCCAGGCCTACTTTTGGTTTAGTTAGTTCAGACAGCACTTGGGAAGGAGAGGCCCCATCACTTTCTGTGGTAGGGATTATCTTCATGATTTCAAGGTCCTGGGTATCTTTCTCGAAATGAATAACTCCTGATAGTGATTTTGGCATTTACAGGGGTCTGGAGTCAGTAGAGTGCTTCTCATTTTTCAGCGTGTCCTACAGATCCAAGAGAGATAGGTTAGTTTAATAGCAGTTGTAATTTTTAAAACAAAGTATCTAGAAGCCAGCTGGTGGTGGCACACACCTTTATTCCCATCACTCTGGATGCAGAGGTAGGCAGAGCTCTGTGCGCTGGAGGTCAACCTTGTCTACAAAGTGGGTTCTAGGATAGCCAGAGCTAAACAGAGATCCTGTCTCAAAAAAAAAAAAACCCCAAAAACAAAAAAAAAAAACCCAAAAACCAAACAAATAGCAGAGAACCTAGAAACAATGTAAGATAACTGAATTTGCTGTCTTTTCAAAAGGTAGTTTCTCATAATAAGTTTACAGGGACCATTTTCCTCGTAATTTAGAGAGACTGGAGTGGTGTTTTAAAAAGTGTGTACTGGGGCTGGAGACAGGGCTCACTGGTTAAGACGTTTGCAGTGTGACTTTTGGAGAGTTACAGGGTTTGGTCCCTAGTAACTGTTCCCAACTGCCTGCAAGTTCAGCTCCCAGGAAGCCCAACACCTCTGGTTTTCACAGGTAGTGGTTCACCTCCCCCCATAATTAAAAATAACAAAAGTATTAAAAAGTGAATATTAACTTTATTTGTACAGTTACATTTGCATATTCAGAGCTTGGGAAGGAAAGATTAGGTCCACAATAGTATCCCAAAGTATGTTATGTTATTTTCTTTTTTTGTGGTGGTTGTATGTGGGGGGTAGGGGTGGACAGGGTTGGCAGGGTCTCACTGTGAAGTCCTGGTTAGCCTGGAACCTCACTATGTGGATGCTTGAACTGAGATCACAGAGATCTTCCTATTTCTGGCTCTTAAGTGCTGGGATTAGATGTATGTCCAGCTGTTCTTTTCTTTTAAGAAGAAAGGACCTGATAGACTTTAATAAAGGTAAGACAGAACCTGGGGAAAATGCAGATGACTTAGAATAGAGGAGTTACTGTGTTTAGGTTCTCTGCCAAGTAAAGATAACTTGAAGACGGATGAAACAAACAATACAGAAGGGTATAAAATATATCGTTTTATACACACATGTATATAGATATGTCCTGGGATTGAATCCAGGGTCTTGGACATGTTAGGAGAACACTCAGCCACTGTTCTACAACACTCATCTTGCAAACTACAATATGTTTCTAAGATAGAAAATATGGGAGCTCTGTGAATATATGCAAGACGTGATACTCTAGAGAAACTATGGAAGATAGCAGAAGATAGAAGAGGACATACATGTAAGTAGTGATGAAAATACAGGTTGGGAGTGCTCAGTGGAAGATGTCTAACATTGTATAGTCAATCAACTAGGCAGCTGTAGAAATGATGGGCAGTCACGTAGGGAATAGTGTAAGCAGAAGTGTGTAAAAGGAGCTACGTAGACTATGTAGTAGGATCTACAAGGGTAGCTACTTCAAGTATAAATGCATATGGTTGGGAGACATGCAATGGAGGGATAGTCTGTATACCATCAAAGCAGTTTCAGCTTTGCCTTGCCAACAAATGGGAGTCATTGAGACAGAACTGAGAGGGGTGGGGGTGGGGAAGCAGACTGGCTAACCTGGGGCAGCCCTCTGTTCCCACCCTCTGTTGCAAGTGTTATGTCCTTAAGGGTCAAGCAGGGTTAATTGGAAAAGGCGCTGCTAAGGCTGAGGAGTTGGGCAGAGACGGGTGTGCCGTTTCTGTAGCTGTAGTGCTGGCTGTGGCTACGCAGGTGAGTCTTTAGAAACTGTACAGCCACTGAGGATTGTAGATGCCCCACCCCAGGTCAGAAAACAGTTTTCGGGATGAATTGTGGAGTGTAGACCTCAGAGTACAGAGAGGGTAGATGAACTTGAATATGGAAAGGGTTTACAAAGTCTTCATTATTGTCAATAACTGAGGTGAGAAGTGGGGTCTAAAAAGAACACAGTGTCAGGATACAGATGGCCAAAATACTTAGAGAACACACTGAATAGAATTTAGCAAAAGTCGGTTATGGAAAGCGAGGGTGACTTGGATTCCATCCTAGGTCCCTGAGAAAGCAACGGTAAGAGAGCCTGAGACAGAGACTTGAAGAAGTGGAGTGAATTTGAGGAGGAGTCACATGCTAGCTTCTGGCATGTCTAGTGGATGTTTTTGTGAACGTCCAGGTAGAGTCAGCGTGTCATCCTTTTAGTCGTGAGTCTCAGGCTTTAGCAGCTCAGCTCTCTCTCCAGTCCTGTCACGTTTTATTGTAAATGGTGGCTGAAGCCTCTGGTCTAGGAGCTACCACACAGGAAGAGTTTGCCAACAGCAAATAGCTCCAGGAATAGGCCACAGAGATCAACACAGGAGGGTGTATTGGAAGGTGACCTTCAAAAATGTTTGGTAATGTTGAGGCATCCATGAGGAAATCCTGTCATAGAAGCCAAAATAGGGTTTTTGTTTTGTTTTCTTTTGTTTTGTTTTGTTTTGTTTGTTTTTTCTTTTTGTTTTTTGGTTTGTTTTTTGTTTTTTTGAGATAGGGTCTCATTCTGTAGACCATGCTATCCTTCAACTTAGAAGGAATGCCTCTTTCTCCCCCTGCCTTCTAAATGCTGGGGTTAAAGGTGTAAGTCACTGCATCCAGCTGATAGGGCCATTTCTAAAAAGGCTAACTCCAGGAAGAATACGTAAGAGGGAAACACTGACAGGTATGGGGTCAAATGGCTATAATCCCAGCACTCGAGAAACGACTGTGAGAGTTCAAGACCAGAGAGCAAGACTATCTCAAAGTACAAAATGAAACATCAGCGCTAAAGCCAGACGAAAGACATACTTGAGATCTTCAAAGTAGGGGCTAGAAAGGTGGCTCAGAATTTAATAGCCCTTAGTGCTTTCCAAAGACCTAAGGCCAGTTCCCAGTACCCGTCCTGGGTGCTTTGTAGCTGCCTGTGACTAGCTCTTGAGGCATCGGGCACCTTTGGCCTCCAGGAGCACACACTAACCTGTACTTTCTTTTATTTCTGGGAGACAGGCTCTCTCTGTGTAGTCTTGACTGTCTTGGAACTCAGTGTGTAGAGCAGGCTGGTCTTGAACTCCTGCCTCTGGCTCCTAAGGGCTGGGATTAAAGATGTGCATCATTATACCCAGCTGTATAATTAAAAAATAAAAAATAAATATTTAAATGCTCTAAGTAGTTTGTCAGAATAAGAATTAGTAGTCTTTTGAATTTGATAAAGATGCTTAGCAGTGTGTTGAAATAAATTTATGGTAGATTGATAGGGGAAGAAACTTCCTATTCACTGAGTTAAGAGGTCAGAAGGTAGAGAGAGCAAATTGAGACCTCCCCTGGCACTGTCTTTAGTTCTATGAAAGGGCCTTACTCTAGTTTATGCTAGTCTGGAACTCACAGTCCTCCTGCCTCAGCCTCCTAGTTGCTAGATAGCAGGCATATATGTCAGCTGTGAGGGGAGGTATAGAAAGTAGAAGGTGACAAAGGTTGAGGGAGAGATTTTTAACTTGCCAAAAACTGAACCTGCTATAAAAAATAGCATTTTCGCTGGGCAGTGGTGGCACATGCCTTTAATCCCAGCACTTGGGAGGTAGGGTCAGGTGTATTTTAAGGCCAGCTTGGTCTACAGAGTGAGTTCCAGGACAGGCAGGGCTACACAGAGAAACCCTGTCTCAAAAAACAAAAAACAACAAAAAAGCATTTTCTGAGATACATTCCCATAATATAACCTTTGTATGTGTATGTGTGTACACATGTGCACATGGAGGCCAGAGATTGAGTTTGGCTGACTCTCTCAATAGCTCTCCACCTTACTTTTTGAGGCAGAGACTCTCATTGAACCTGGAGTTTACTGATACAGCTAAATGGTTAGCAATCTGAAGAGATCTTCCTGCCTCTCCCTCCCCAGCACTGGGATCATAGGTAATGAGAGTTTGTTCCACCCAGCCTTAAAGTGGTTCTGGGGGATTGAACTCAGATTCTCATGCTTGCATTACAAGGAACTTGGGGAACGAGCCATCTTTCTAACTCAGATTTAGCCTTTTAAAAAGTTAGAGGTCAGTATGAGAATGATAACTTGATTCCATTCTAGCTCATTTTCATTCCTCCCCTCTGCCCCTACAAAACCCTCTCACCTCCGCAGTCACTCACTGGCCTATTTGCCCATTAGTAGTGGACTTTCTGTGCCTGCTCATTGCCTGTTTTGGAAACTTAATGTGAATGTACTCATGGTCACACGTTACTGACTTCACCTGTACAAGGATTGTCTGTATTGTAGCCAGTATCAACACTGTGATATATTCTGAATAATACTCCACTGTCCAGATACACAGGTTGAGCACAGCTAATCCCAGAATCCAAAGGTTTAGGTTTGGATTCGGATTCTCATGGTAGAGCTGCCTGGGATGTTACCCCTCTGGCCAGTGTGCCCGAAGAGCACACTACCTGCCTGCTACTCATTTAGTAGCTACATTAGTTTCTTCTCATTGCCAGGACAAAACACCATGACTAAAAGCAGCTTATGGAGGAAAGACTCTATTGTGGCTCACAGTGCAGAGGGATCGAGTCCATCCTGGCAGGGAAGTGTGGCGGCCAGAGCAGGAAGCTGAAAGATCACATCTTCATCCATACACAGGTAGCAAAGAACAAACTGAGGAGGATGATATCCTTGCTCACTTTTCGTTTAGTTGAAAGTTAATTTTAAGTGTGGGGAGATAGCTCAGTCAGTAAAGTACTTGCTGGGTCTTACTTCAGTTTCCATTATACCATGACCAAGGCAACTCTTATAAAGAAAAAATGTAATTAGAGCTGGCCTACAGGTTCAGAGGTTCAGTCCATCATCATCATGGTAGGAGCAGCGTCCAGGCAGACGTGGTGTAGAAAAGCAGCTGAGAGTTGTACATCTTGACCTGAAGGTAAGGAGACAAGAAGAGCCTTCCAGCGGGCAGAGTTTGAGCATAGCAGCCCTCGAAGCCCACCCCGACAGTGACGCACTTCCTCTAACAAGGCCACACTTCTTAACAGTAGCACTTCCCATGGGCCAAGCATATTCATAACCACCACACCAGATAACCATGAGGACCTGAGTTCAGTCTCCAGAACCTATAAAAAATTGGATGTGGTGGTGTGTCTGTGTAATCCCACTGCTGGGGGCTCAGAGATAGTTACTGGATAGCCAGTCTAGCCTTAATACTGAGCTCCCCCAGTGAGAGACCTCACCTAAAAAAAAGTGGGGGGGAGTGAGGCCTGCATGCAGTCACACACATGAACACACACATTAACATTAATTTCAGCTGCTACATGACTGTAATCCCAGCCCTTAGGAGCCGGAGGCAAAGGATCTTGAGTCTGAGGTTAGCGTGCACAATTTAAGAGAAAAATGGGGGAACAAAAGAACAATAAAAATCTTTCCTGCAGCCTGCGATGGTGCTGAGCTCCTTTAATCCTAGCACTCAGGGGGCAGAGGCAGGTGGATCTCTGTGAGTTTGAGTCTAGCCTGCTCTACAAAGTGAAGTCCAGGATAGCCAGAGCTGTTTCACATAGAAACCCTGTCTTGGGAAAACAAAACAAAATCCCCAACCAAACAAAAATAACCCTTCCTTATTCAAACTTTTAGGTGTAGAATCTCTATATCCAGGACTTGATTTGTATACCGATAAAGAGCACTTAGTGCCCACTGCTGTGCTCCAGAGAGCAGGTGCACATCTACATCAGGGACTGGCAAGATGGCCTGGTAGATGGATGCTTGTTGCCAAACCTTATGACCATACATACAAAATGTCATGACACACACAAAGCACATGCATAAATAAACGCTTATACACACATACATACATACATACATACATACATACATACATACATACATACATATAACAGCTGCATCAAAGGTTATTGCAAACAAAAGTGGTAGCCCTCAGTGGTTGTCAGAGCTGTAGGTGACACGTGAAGCATGGCACTTCATTAATCAAGGTAAGGTAATTCAAGAGCACTCAGGTTGGAGAAGCAGGTCTGTTCTCAAGAACACAGTGAGAGCAGTCACATTGTGCAGTGTGTTGTATGTTGTAAAGTGCTGTGTCTTTACCATGTGTGCCCAGTGTCTGCCCTCAGGGAAGCACAGTGGCACCAGTACTGAGAATGAGACTTAGTGCTCTCCTGCCATTGTTTCTCAACATGTAAGAATTGAATCAGCACATCTTTGGACTGTATCATTTTAGAACATGTGATTTTAAAAAGTGGGCCTGGCAAGATCGGTAAAAGCGATTACCATGCAAGCCTTGACAGTCTGAGTTCTATTGCTGGAACCCACTGTGGAAGGAAAGAGCCAATTCCCAAAAACTGTCCTCTAACTTCCACTCCTGTGCAATGGCATGTGTGTGCCTGCTGCTCACCCACACACGCATAGCACACACACACATACACAATTTTTTTTTTTTAAGAGAACAACAGTGCTTGAGTCTTGGGAGGTGGCTCAGATGGTAAGGTGCTTGCTGAATAAACATGAAGACCCTCACTCACTTCAGTCCTTGGCTTCCACATAAAAGCCAGGCATGGTGGCATATGCCTGCAATCCCTGTGCTGGCTCAGTGGAGACAGTGGATTGCTCAGGTTTACTGACTAGCCAGGCGCAGTGAATTGATAAGCCCCAGTGCAGTGAAAGAGCCTCTCAAAAAACAAGGTGGAATGAAGGAGTTAGAGAAAGGTTCTATGGAGCTGAAGGGTTTGCAGCCCCTTAGGACGAACAACAATTACTAACTAGTACCCTCAGGGCTCCCAGGGACCCAACCACCAATCAAGGACTATACAGGGTGGGACTGAATGTACTGGAAGCAGGTATATAGTAGAGGATTGCAAATTCGATCATCAATAGGAGTAAAGGACCTCGGCCTTGTGAAGGTTTTGTGCCCCAGTGTAGGGGAATGCCAGGGCCAATAAGTGGGAGAGGGTGGGGTGGCAGGCATGGGGAGGGGGGAGGCAAAAGGGGTTTGTTCTTGCTTTTGTTTGTTTTGTTTGTTTGTTTGTTTGTTTGTTTTGGGGGGAAGATGGGAAAGGGAAAATGTACATGTAAATAAAGAAAATACATAATAAAAAATATATATATAAAAAAACAACAACAAAAAAAAACAAGGTGGACAATGACAAAGGACGACAGCTGTAGTAATGACTTGTACATAGATATACACAGATGCGCTCGTGTGTATCTGCATGATACACATACATGTACCCTTCCACACTCACTCATGCATGTGCCCCTCCACACACACACATGCATGCACATACACATACACATATGCATGTGCCATCCACACACACACACACACACACACACACATGCACCCTCTACACATACACACATGCATGTACCATCCACACACATGCATGCATCCTCCACATACACACACACATGCATGTGCCTCTCCACACACACATGTATAGATGTACCCTCCACACACATACATTCATTCATGCACCCTCCACACAGACATAGATGCATGCACCCTCCACACACACACACACATGTACCCTTCACACACATACATATACCTTCCACATGCATATACATACATGTACCCTCCACATACATACACACATACATGCACCTCCACATGCATACACATGCATGTGCCCCTTCACATGCATGCATGTCTGTGCCCCTACACACATACATGTACCCTCTGCACAGATATACATGTACCCTCCACATATATGCATACAGGTACCCTCCACACAAATATACATGTGCCCTCTACATATATACATACATGTACCCACACACACACACACACACTTGCTGTGGTGGCTGATTTGAGTTTCATTAATATCAAATATTTATTCCAGATTTGATTATGAAAAAACAAAAAGCATATCCATCTTGATAGTCTGTAAAGTTGGTTTTGTCTTATGTGATATGTGATAAAATTACATATACACACCAGAAAGCTTTAAAATTATTTGTGTGTGAGAAGGTAGGTGTGTGTGCACACACCACCATGCTCGTAGGTCATAGGACAACCGGTGAGTATCAGTTTTCTCCTTCCACTCTATGGGTCAGGCTAGCAGGTTTGTTGACAAGCACCTCTACACGCTTGGCCATTTCTCAGCTCCCCTAAATTGTTTTAAAATAAATGTCTTTATGATTGCCAGTAACATTCCTACGTACCTAGAGTTATATAAATATATCTTGCTGGGCAGTGGTGTCACACGCCTTTAGTCCCAGCACTTGGGAGGCAGAGGCAGGCAGATTTCTGAGTTCAAGGCCAGCCTGGTCTACAGAGTGAGTTCCAGGACAGCCAGGGCTATACAGAGAAAACCTGTCTCGGAAAACAAAAAAACAAAACAAAAACAAAAAAATCTTGATCAGAAAGGAGTTGTGAGTGGAGAGAGTGTAAGAGTCTCTGATTTGCACGGCATGGGAAGCCGTGCGCATATTCCATGCAAGTAAGGCATCAGCCTGTGATGCCCCAGACGTTGACGTCTACAATGCTTAGAAGCAGCTCCGGTGACCATGACAGACAGCGTCAGGCACCTCAGCTGAAGGAGGAAATGGCATTTCGCTCATCCTTAGGTAGCTAAAGTTCTGGCTGCTTGTGTTTGCCTGTGGGACTACAACCTTGAATCTTGACGTCAGACCGAGTTGGCTCGTCATTTCCTATTCCATGGCAATTTTTGCACAGAACTTTTTTTTTTTTTGTCATCCTACTCCAGAAATGGAGCTTCACAAAGTCATTGAGAAGCACGCTAGCGACCTGCTGTTGAAGCAGAGCTGCTTTACCTAGGGTGGTGCAGCTCCTGGCACACACTTGAGACATTCCCTCAAGACGAGATGTGCCGAGGTGCCACAGAATTTGCCTGGTATCCCTAGCTGTTTCGATGTTCTGTTGGGAAGCCACAGTGAGATAATTTTTATCTAGTTCTATTCTAACCAGTGAATTTTATTTTTATTAAATAAAGTGTGTTAGTCCTCTCCCCCTTGTGAAATTCTAAATTTCAGGTTTTCTTGAGAGTAGATAATGCTATCGAGACGTGGTAGATAAGAGGTCTCCCCATAGAAGGATATGATATTTCTTCAAAAATGCCTCACTGTTTAGTTCTTGGAAATAGTACTTCATTTTAAAAACATTTGTTTTTATTATCTTTAATTTTGTGTAGGTGTGTCTCCAGGTAGATTTGTGCATTTGAGTGCAGGTGCTCGAGGTGGCCAGGGCATTCAGAGCCCTTGAGCTGGAGTAACAGGTGGTGTGAGTGCCTGCCTGGTGTGGGTGCTAGCAACCAAGCTCAGGTCTCTGAAAGAGTAGCAAGTGCTTATGAATGCTGAGTGCACGCTTTCTCTCTCTCTCTCTCTCTCTCTCTCTCTCTCGCCTCCCTCTTTCCACACACACTCTCTCTCTCCACACACACTCTCTCTCTCTCTCTACACACACACACACTCTTTCTCTCTCTACACACACACACCCTCACTCTCTCTGTCTCTGTCTCTCTCTCTCTCCACACACACAAATGCATATACACACACTCCACACACACACACACACACACACACACACACACCCTCTCTCTCTCCACACACACACACACACACACACACTCTCTCTCTCTCTCTCTCTCTCTCTCTCTCTTTCTCTCTCTCCCCCCCCCACCCCTTTTAGCCAGTGAGGGCCCCTTTCTCATCTGTATCTGGTTTGTTTAAAGGTGGAGCCCAGTGTGGACTTTGGAGACAGACACATGCACACACTCTGGTCTTCGTAGCAGCTTGCAGTGCTCCATTTGCTCCCTTCCCGACTTTTCACCTTGTAGGCAGTGGTTGCAGTGGTCGGGCACTATTGGTCTCTGTCGCTGAGTTTTCTAATATTGGAACCCTCAGAGGTTAACGCTTTCATGTAGACCGCTGGACATGTGTTTCTCGAGTTTTTAGCTTCTTCAGGTTAGTTTTACACTGGCAGGTTCCTAAGGCTATTTGTTAAATTTTCTGTCTTTTGCTCACCAGTCCTTTAACAGTTGCTGTTAATAAGGGCAAAGTATACACTAGAACCTGTTACAGTATAAGTGTAGAATGTCTCATTTTTTAAAGTTGACTCTGCCTGCAGGGCTTGTTTTAGGCATGTTATTTTACTTTGCCATGGGTGTTTGGAAGCTGCGTGGGAAACAAATAATGTAGCTGAGTGAGGGGACGCTGATGAAAAGTTTGCTTGTTAGGATAAGCACCTGGGGGTAGGAAAAAGCTAAGTACAAGATTAAGGCTGATGATTTATAAGGAAAACTCAATGAGTAAAGTCTGTTAAGTACACCTTAGTGGTGTTAGATTAATTATATAGCTGCTCAGTTAGGTAATGATTGATCTTTGGGGATGGATGTTCATAAGGTTTCACTTCCCCTAGAAACCCGCTGTCATAGGCCTTGAGCACGTGAGCACTGGACGATCTCACTGCTAAAGACCTGAGACCTGAACCTCATCTGCCCTGGCTGAAGGATTATCTCTGCTCTGCCTTAAAAGTTAAAATAGGAGTGTTTACATTTCTGGAGTGCCTCTTAGCTGTTTTAAAAGATGGCTGACTTTTTTCTGTGAATTAAGGATTTGTTTGTTTTTGAGTTGAATCCAAGAAATTCAGAGGAATAACCAGGAAGTGGTGTGTGCTCGTGTGGGGGCCACTGCAGGGGACATCAGTCCCACCTCGGGCCAGCTGGATGCGCTGTAGACAGACTTGTGTACGGCCCTGGAGTCTTGGGTGATGAGGCCGCTCATGGCCAGGGTAGTGCACTGCAGTGAACTCCACACACAGGCAGGTTTGCTTTGGAGGACACCTGCTTGCCTGCAGTTGGGAGATGGCAAGCAGAGGGGCCTGCACTGTCAGCCTTCAGAGTATCGTGGGTGGACTCTGGGGCTATGAGCACCCTTGGAGGAGGAACAGAGTCTGCCCTGTGCACACGCTGCAGTCTGCATGTAAGCCTGATGTCTGCAGGCCTTTACCTCATTCACCTCTACTTTGCTGTTTTTGCTTGTGTCCCTTTTGCACAGTAAATCTTAGCTGTGAGTACAACTTATGCATCAGTTAACAGTTGTTTGTTAACTGCACAGCCTGGGGCATCTGAGGGCCTCACAGAGAGTCAGTGCTCTTCTGTCTTAGTCTTGAACCCTCCCAGGTGGAGTTTTCTTTTTCCTTTTTCTTTCTTTTTTTTCTTTTTGGTTTTTTTTCCGAGCCAGAGTTTCTCTGTGTAGCCCTGGCTGTCCTGGAACTCACTCTGTAGACCAGGCTGGCCTCGAACTCAGAAATCCGCTTGCCTCTGCCTCCCAAGTGTTAGGATTAAAGGTGTGCGCCACCACTGCCCAGCTGTATTTTTCGTGGAATTACTTCTTTTGGACTTTTTTCCCCCAATTTCTCAAGTTGATCTTTGTTTTGTTTTGTTTTTTTCTTTCTTTCTTAATTTTTTTCTTTTTTCTTTTCTTTTCTTTTCTTTTCTTTTTTTTTTTTTTTTTGTTTGTTTTTTGAGACAAGGTCTTGCTATGCACATAGCCGAAGCTGCCTTGGACTCCCCCCCCCCCCCCGCCCCCATTCACCCCTGCTCCTCCCAGGGCTGGGAATTACAGGTATATGCTACCATGATCGCCTCTAAAACTACTATTTCTTGAGATACTAGTTTTGAAAGTACCTGGTAGCTATTGCACTAGATGAAGGTTCGTATCTCTTGTCCTGGGCTCCAGTTCTGTGCTTTCAGCCCTGTACCTCGGCAGTCCTCCTGCTTGGTGAAGTCAGTCTTCATTGTTTTGATAACTAGACAGGAAGCAGAAGCTGCCCTTCGGCTTCTTTGCCTTCTCTTTCTCCTGAGGTAATGATTGTCTCTCCCTCCGTGTGCTTCATTTGCTCTGTCACCCACAGTTACCCCACAGCCCCAGCGGCTTTCACACGTATACCAAGTCCGAGGATCTCATGTGTCTGTGGGCTAGATGGTCTCAGGCTCGCTTTCCCCACTGCCTCCCCTGGGGGCTCTCAGGGGTCCCGGTCTTCCTCCTCAGTGCCGCCTGGGTTTTGTGGCTTTGGGAAGCTGTGTGGGAGGGAAGCAGAGCTCCTGAAAACCGTGTCTTTTTACCCATGTTCTTGAGTGGCTTTTGGAACTGCCAAAGTTTTTAAGATACTACTCTAATGTCCTTAAGCTCCAGGGTCCTTTTGGAAAGTTGAACCTGGTTTTTGGGTGTTTTAGCTGTTTCTGTAGTCCCCCTGCCTGCCTACAGGAAACAGTCCCCCTGTCTCTATCTCTCTCTCATTTTCTGTGCTCTGAAATTTCATACGTGCTGTTAGAGACACTTAATGCCCTTACTATCTAGACCGTTTTGTTCTGGGACAGTCCCCTTTCTTTAGTTGAAAAACAAAAATGAATTATTCATACAAACACTGTTTATAAAACAGACATTTCCCAAGCCAGGCAGTGGTGGCACACACCTTTAATCCCAGTGCTTGGGAGGCAGAGGTGAGAGGATTTCTGAGTTCGAGGCCAGCCAGGACTACACAGAGAAACCCTTTCTCAAAAAAAAAAAAAAAAAAAAAAAAGAAAAAGAAAAAGAAAATGGAAAAAAAAAGAAAAAACGACATTCCCGAGGTGAGTGTGATGAGACTTTGTGCAGGTTGATTGGCAAGAACTGAGCCCTAGCCTTGTGCCCCAGGCTAATATGGGCCACAGAACACAATGCTGTTTTAGAAAACAACTAAAACTCACAAAAAGTGTCCCAGTGATGCTCTGAAAACATTGGCTTTCATTCATTAATGTTCAGATACAAGGTCTTGGTGAAACAATATTTTGGTCCCTAATAGATTAGGTTATAGACTTCTAATTTGTATATATTTTTTAAGATTTATTTATTTATTTATTTATTTATTTATTTATTATATGTAAGTACACTGTAGCTGTCTTCAGACACCCCAGAAGAGGGCATCAGATCTCATTACGAATGGTTGTGAGCCACCATGTGGTTGCTGGGATTTGAACTCAGGACCTTTGGAAGAGCAGCCAGTACTCCTAACCACTGAGCCATCTCTCCAGCCCTGTATATTGTTTTTTATATTTTATTTTTATTTTATATGTGTGTATGTCTGTGTGAGGGTATCTGATCCTCCGGAACTGGAGCTACACACAGTTGTGAGCTGCCATGTGGATGCTGGGATTATCATTGTTTTTAAGAACCGTGAAAATGAAAATGAGCAGGAGAGACGACTTAGTGGTTGAGAGACTTACCGCTCTTGCAGAGGACATGGATTAGGTTGTTGGCACTGGCCTTAGGGGTCTCATGGCTACTTAGAGCTCTAATTCTTAGGGGATCTGACGTCTCTGGCCCATTCACGCTCACTTGTGCTCACTCGCGAGCACTCCCTTTCTGTCTCTCTCTCTTTCTCTCTCTCTTTCTCTCTCTCTCTCTCTCTCTCTCCCTCCCTCCCTCCCCCCCCACATACACACACACACACACACACACACACACACACACGGAAATGTTTAAAGAGATAAAGCTGCTTCTAGTGTATTTAAGGCTGATATTTATTAATAATGGACATTTATAAAATATTGAATCACTTGACTTTGTAATTGACTGAGCATACTATTAGTTCTCTTTCTCTCTCTCCCTCTCTGTATCTCTCTCCCCCTCCCCTTCTCCCTCTCCCCTTCTCCCTCTCTCCAAGACAGGGTTTCTCTGTGTAGCCCTGGCTGTGCTAGAACTCACTCTGTAGACCTCTGCCTCCCAAGTGCTGGGACTAAAGGTGTATGCTTTTAGGCTAAGCTGTTGATTTTCTGGAATAAGCTTCTTAATGTTTACTGGTGTTCACTGAACCAGTATGTTTGCTTTTAAAGCTAATTACAGGAGATTTAAAGTTAGGAGTCTTAACTTTCTTTGTTGTTCTGTATGTATATTGCCCTCTCTGTCTTTTGTGGGTACACAGTTCTTGTCTGTTGTGCTGATTGACTGTACATGAGCAGAGAACCTACTTGAAAAGTCCTTGCTCTTCAACATTTGTCTGACAGCTGTGAGTTCAGTGTCTCTCTCTGGACAGAGCTCATTCTGTCACGTGTGAGCCAGCCCCGTGATTCCATTTCAGAGTCACTGGAAACTCTTACTTTTGTCAGTTCAGTATGAAAACTTAAAGATGAGAGTAAGCCAGGTTCACATGTAAATGTAGGGATAACTTTACCATGCAGGAACACAGGGTGTCGAATGTCCAAATCTGGCATTGTAGAGCACTGGAGATGGGTCAGGAGTTGAGACCACTTGCTGCTCTTGCAGACAACCCAGGCTTGGTTTCCAGCAACCACATTGGGTAATTCATAGTTGCCTGTAACTCCAGTTCCAAGGAATCTGATGCCCTCTTCTGGTCTCCATGGGGGCTGCATGCATTTCATGCACATGCATGTATTTTCTCATACAGCTGTACATCAAACAAATCAAACAACAACAACAACCGAACTGTCGTCATCTATGTTAGGAACGGCCGATATGTTCTCGTTAGAAAGCACCACACTCTGGGACCAAACAGTTCCATGAAAGAGGTTTAATTAAGAGGAGGAGAGGGGGCAGTAGCAGGGAAAGAGAAGGAGAGAGAAGAGAGACCAAAAGAGGGCGGAGAGAGGAGTGCTTCTCCTTTATATCTGCGTGATGACGTATGTACTGCCCAGGTGAAACTGGGTAGCCCTAGGGGTTCTTGGGAATGGGGGGGGG
>JADRCD010202525.1:51274-68722 GCA_019843815.1 Montemys delectorum | reverse complement strand
GAGGCCATCTACCTTATCCCCAATCCCAGAAAATGAGACTCCACTCTGGCAGCTGAGCTTGACCTCATTGGATTAAACATGGGTTTCTCATCCTCTCCCTGCTGTTCATTCCTATCCAGGGTAGCCCCTATATCTGGAGATTTGAGGTTCAAGAAACCCCAACTGATAACAAACAGTCTTTCCAAATAGGGTTGGGAAACTGCTCCATAGCCAGATGGCAGAAAACAATCCAAATTGCTATTATCCCGGTATCTGTAATTCCATCTAAATATTATGATCTCTATATTTGCTTTCTCTTTGACCAGAGAGAAGATTATTGTAGAAAATGGCCAGACGAATATGGGGGCTGCCCATATGGGTCTTGTCAAATTCATATGCTAGGATCACAGACCAATAATTTCTTCTAGCAGCATCACAAGACACTCTTTTTCCACATACAAGACCCATGGGATTCCAGGTGGGAGACAGGAGTCGTCAGTAAGCTCTATCCTAAAAATCAGCCCGGGTGTCCAGTAAGTACCATCCATATTCAAAGAAAATATGTCTCAATTGCCCAATCCCTAGATATTGAAAAGGTAGGGGAGATAATCAAACACTCCTCTGAGGTTCTTACTTCTTTAACATCACCCCTTATAAATGGCACTAAGTTATCATTTAGCCTTTTACTTTAGACCTTGACCGTTACTTTAGACCTTGACCGCGGCATACCAACTCCTCAATGTCACCAGACCTGGACACCTTAAAGCTGGTTATGTGTACCCCCTGGAACTAACTCACAATTGTCACTTACAGCATCTCCAGTGATACTGCCAAATAACTTTACCTCACCCTTTGTCATCTGCCCTGGCTCCAGTGTCACCTTGACTCCATACCTCACCTCTGTCCCTCTCTTTGGTGTGGCAACCTGCTTTAAGGCCTCTGGGACCCATTCAGTAGGAATGCTGAGCTCCCTAGACTGAAATAGGATGATAACCCTTGATATATCAACTCTGCCACAATGCCCTGCAATCCAAAACATGCCAATTCTTTGTGGCACTCAGGCATATCATTGTCTACCTGCTAGCTGGTCAGGAGTTTACACATTAGTACTTCTTTTCCCTGAACAGTGAGTAATCCAGGGAAATGAGCCCCTGCCAATCCCAGTTATAGATATGATAGCTGCCCAACATAAGAGGGCAGTTCAAGTTGTACCACTCTTGGTCGCCACAGGAATAGCCATAGGTGTTGGTACTGGAGTTGCAGGGATAACAACTTCCATGATCCAATATAATACATTCACTTCCCAGTTCGAAAGTGATTTTCAAAAAATGTCTGAAACTGTGCTTACTATCCAAAAACAGATTGATTCTTTGGCAGCTGTGGTGCTTCAAAACAGATGAGGACTAGATATCCTGACAGCTAAAGAAGGTGGTCTTTGTCTGTTCCTCCAAGAAGAATGCTGCTTCTATATCAACCAATCAGGGATAGTACGAAATAAAATCCAGGAGCTACAGTCAGACATAAAAAATTTCAGAGACCGTGAGACCTCCAGTTCTGAGATTTTTTAAAAATCCCATATGGAAGTGGATACTCCTGTTCGTAAATCCTCTCCTAGTCATCTTCCTGGTGTTATTATTTGCTCCTTGCCTCAATAATCTTGTTTCTACATCTCTTCAATGACAAATGCAAAAAAATTCTAACCAAACTATCAATCAGCTTCTGTTACAGGACTACCAGCCGCTGCCCACAGAGGAGCTACTGTCCATAAAGAGACCTGATGCAAACGTTTACCAAGTGGATCCCAATGGTGAAAGCCAGCTACCCCCATTGACAACATCCCTAGACAGCAGGAAGTAGCTTAAGAGACACGACACCCTCGTCCCCTTTTCACAATTGGCTTTCCCCTCTCTTTTTCTTTCTTTCTCTTTATAATATCAAAAAGGGAGGTATGTTAGCATCACTGAGTGCCTGTGCCTATGGAGAGGCGGGACCACAGACCTGTTGCTATGGGCCCCATATTCCCAAAATTCCTAGGGCTTCCCAACTTCACCTAGGCCATACATACATCACAGCTTGTATAAAAACAAGGAGCATTCTTTTCTCTTTCTCTTTTTTCCCCCTTCTCTCTTTCCATGCCACCTTCCCCCACTCTCTCCCTCTCAATTAAACCTCCTACATGGGGAACTGCTTGGACCTGGTGTGTGGTATTTTCAATGAGGTCACCTCTCTTATACCATCAGGTTCTTCTTCCAATTCCCTGCCCTTCCTACATTTGAGACCAAAATACTAAATTTATTTATTCATCCATGTATACTTAAAAAACAAATAAGTAATTTTCATTCATTCTTCCCTTTTATAGTGATTACTATCTCTGTGGCTATATTTAATAGTATCACCTTTCTCTGTATATTAATTGAAATAATATACTTTCCTGTTTAACTTTAATCAAATTCCTACTATTTAAGCCTATTCTCAGTCTACCAATATGTCATATGTCAGGCTAAGCAATCCCAGAATTCCCGTTGAGTCCATGTTCAAAGATCCCAGTTCTTGAATTTTCCTTACTTCTATTCTCTTTTTTGATCGTAGGAGGCATGTAGCCTCACTCCCTGCCTTCTGAGCTGTTGTGTCCTTGCACAGTAGTGGCTCCCAGCATTTCTGAGTTCAAGCTCTCTGAAGCATCTTAGAAGCCTTTGAGAAAGACTCAAGCTGGTTCCTGAGCCTGCTACCCAGCTTTGTCTGGGTCGGCTTGGGGGGTAAACCCATGTCCTAGATTACATCATGAACCCCAGAATTATGCGGGCTGTTTAGCACTCCCAAATCCACATAGTTTGGGCAAAAACTGCACAGCTTTTCTAAGAAACCGATTCTTCCCACCTCCGAATCCTAAAGGCATGGCATGTACATTCCATTCGTGAATCTCCTAATAAGTTTTAAGAGTGATATCTTGCTCCACATTGGGTGCCATCTGTAGTAGTATCTAATTAATCTACTCAATTTGATCTTGGCAGTGGTTTCTTGTTACCTGTCCCAATGTTGTGGGTTCTTGAATGAAAGACACATACATTATGTTTTTAGATGTCTTAACGCCCTCAATAGCTGGGTCATATTTTAACCTCTAAATGGCTAATATACCTCCCTCCGATATTCCCAAGTTATTAATTTCTAAAAATCTATATTTTTATCTTTGTTGTCCTAGACCCACTCATGGAACCCTCCTGGGGCTGCACATAGTGGATCATCTTCCTCTTCCTCCTTCTCAGTTCCTTGCTCAGGAATCTTAAAAGTTCCGTCTCTGTCTGCCCTGTCTAGCCATTGGCTGTAGGCATACATTTTTACCAATCAGAACCAACTGGGGACAGGATTCTTTAGTCTTATTTGTGGGACACTGTAAACAGGTTTCAGGCCAACATAATTAACATGAAAATACAAACAGCTACATTTGGGCTCAAAGTTCAAGGCTACATTTCACTGAGTCAAGAATGTAGTTATATCATCAAATGATCATCTCTTAACACAGAGCTAATACTGAAAACAAATAATAACATCTATGAACAATGTAAGCAGGTAGAAATCAGGGGACAAATCATGCAGAATCGTAGAGAAGATTCTAGAAAACAGACGTTTAGAAAACAAAATCAACATAAAGTGAAAGGGTCATTATTATAATTCTTTGAGGAATCTAAAGAAGCAATCTAAAATGACAAGCACATTAAGATACTCAGAAGGTGGGTCACACATTTCTGGCAGGAATGAGATAAATCTATATCATCAGCATTTTAATTAATGATTATAAAAAAGAATGGTAGTGAATCAGATGGCCAACTCAGAAAAATAGGACACAGCTAAAAGTAATAAAAATAGGAGTAAGTAATGACTGATGGTCATGTACTGATGGGACAACAAAGTAAGAAAATTTTCTATAGAATAGAAGAAAAATATTTTATAGATATCAGACAAGTTTAATATCCAAAATATAAGAATTCAAAAAATGAATACCAAAATATATATTGGGTAAGTCCGCCTAACGAAAAATTCTTATTTAAAAAAAGGACAATGATTATAAAAATAAAATTAGACATTTCTAGACATTTGAGAAATGCAAAGAATTTCTCAAATCTCTAGATATTGGATAGTAAATAGGATATTTACATCCTATTTACTCAATGTGACTATCATCAAAGAATGAATGACAGTAAAGATTAAATTACAATAGAACATAAATACGATGATTTTGGAGATGCATAGTAATGTAAACACTAGGAAAATTAGTACAGACTTTCCTCAAGATCAGAAAATAGAACAGCCATATCGTCCAATGTTTCCACATTTGCATATATACTTGAAGGATGCCTGCTTATCACAGCCTAGAAATACTTGTTCATCCATGTCTATTCTACCACTGCCCAAATAGACACCACACACACACAGATACACACACACACATACACACACAGAGAGAGAGAGAGAGAGAGAGAGAGAGAGATACAGACAGACAGACATACAAGCCATATACTGTTTCTTAAGCCATAAAGGACAATAAAATCATACCCCTTTGCAGGAACATGAATATCTATCTACATTATAATATTCCATGTTTTCTAAGTAATCAGAATCTAGACTGTAAGAAAATAGAATATGAAGGCCAAGTAATAACTAATTGGAAAGAAGAAGGCCAGAGACGGTATGTAGAGAAATAAAAGAAAATAAAGATCAAAGTATGTGATACAGAGATATAAGTGAAACTCATCATTTTATACTATGAATCTATTTGCAAATAGTGTATTGAAGAAGAAAACAATAAATTTTATATTTATTTTGAAAATATAAAAATGTTATTAAAAACTGAGTTGTCACTAAAATTTAAGTCACAAACTAACCACATAGAAAATTAAATGGTGTTCATATTAAGTACTGATTTGCTAACAGTTAAAAAGAAGAATGCTATTATATTAACAGAATTGAAAAATGTATAAGGGGTGTTGATGAGGAGAAACAATTATACTGAAGGGCAGGTAAGATGGCTTAGAGCACAGAGGCTGCAGCATTCAAGCCAGATGAAGCAAGTTCAAGCACGTATCTCACAGGAGGGAGCTGACTTTGATAGTTGTCCTCTGACACCCCCTCCCCAGCACATGTATCTGAATTCATGGATCTGAATAAGTATACATACACCACACACACACACACACACACACACACACACACGCATGCATGCACATGCATGCACATGCACACATATACTTTAAAGAAAACATACTAATATGATTATCAATATAATTATGTGTTGTACAAAGAACACAAAATTTTATGACTAATTTGGACATTCAAAATTCTCAAGTTGCGGGAGGCATAGGCCTCATGAATTGCAGGGGAGTCGCAGGACTGCAGGAACAGGATCCTCTCAGATTCCAAGTGACAGAGCTGGATCAGCGACCATCTCTGCCCCTCCCTGCTAGCGGAGGGCCTGATTCCAGGGCGGGCTTCAGCCCAAGGACTCAGGTGAGATCTGCCATTTTCTCTCTGGTGACTTTCTAAGATGGGAACAGCCACGAGGCACAGGCCTCAGAAGTTGAAGGGGAGTTGCAGGGTGGCAAGGACAGGTCAAGCTCTAGTCAGAGACACCAAGAACTTCTAACACCAGAGATCAAGAGATGGCAAAAGGCAAAGGCAAGAATCCTACCAACAGAAACCAAACCGCTTGGCTTCACTGGAACCTAGTACTCCCACCTCAGCAAGCCCTGGATATCCCAAAACACCAGAAAAGCAAGATTTGGATCTAAAAACTCATCTCACAATGCTGATAGAGGAAATTAAGAAGGACATGAATAACTCCCTTAAAGAAATACAGGAGAACACAGGTAAAGAGGTACAAGCCTTTAAAGAGGAAATAAAAAAAAATCCCATAAAGAATTACAGGAGATCACAAGTAAACAAGTAGAAGCCCTTAAAGAGCAAACCCAAAAATCCCTTAAGGAATTGCAGGAAAACACAAACAAACAGGTGAAGGAACGGAGTAAAACCATTCAGGACCTAAAAATGGAAGTAGAAACAATAAAGAAATCGCCAAAGGAGACAACCCTGGAGTTAGAAATCTTAGGAAAAAGTCAGGAAACATAGATGCAAGCATCACCAACAGAATACAAGAGATAGAAGAGAGAATCTCAGGGGCAGAAGATAACATGGACAACATTGACAGAACAGTCAAAGAAAATACAAAATGCAAAAAGACCATAACTCAAAACATCCAGGAAATCCAGGACACAATAAGAAGACCAAACCTAAGGATAATAGGTATAGAAGAGAGGGAAGACCTCCAACTTAAAGGGCCAGTAAATATCTTCAACAAAATTATAGAAGAAAACTTCCCTAACCTAAAGAAAGAGATGCCCATGATCATACAAGAAGCCTACAGAACTCCAAATAGACTGGACCAGAAAAGAAACTCCTCCCACCACATAATAGTCAAAACACCAAATGCACAAAACAAAGAAAGAATACTAAAAGCAGTAAGGGAAAAAGGTCAAGTAACATATAAAGGTAGGCCTATAAGAATTACACTAGACTTCTCACCAGAGACTATGAAAGCAAGAAGATCCTGGGCAGATGTCATACAGAACCTGAGAGAACACAAATGTCAGCCTAGACTACTATACCCAGCAAAACTTTCATTAACTATAGATGGAGAAACCAAAGTATTCCATGACAAAACCAAATTCACATAATATGTTTCCACAAATGAAGCCCTTCAAAGGGTATTAAATGGAAAACCCCAACACAAGGAGGGGAATTACATCCCTGAAAAAGCAAAAATGTAATCTTCCAACAAAACTAAAAGAAGATAGAGACAAGAACGGAATGGGTACGTAAACTGGACCCAACATTTTGCTGCATACAGGAAACCCACCTCAGTGACAAAGACAGACACTACCTCAGAATAAAAGGCTAGAAAACAATTCTCCAAGCCAATGGTCCCAATAAAAAAGCTGGAGTAGCCATTCTAATATCGAATAAAATCGACTTTCACCCTAAAGTGATCAAAAAAGATAAGGAGGGACACTTTATATTCATCAAAGTTATAATCTACCAAGGTAAACTCTAAATTCTGAACCTCTATGCTCCAAATGCAAGGGCATCTACATTCATAAAAGAAACTTTACTAAAGCTCAAAGCACACATTACAATGCACACAATAGTAGTGGGAGATTTCAACACCCCACTCTCTGCAATGGACAGATCATGGAAACAGAAACTAAACAAGGACACAGTGAGACTAACGGAAGTTATGAAACAGATGGATTTAACAGATATCTATAGAACTTTTTACCCTAAAACAAAAGGATATACCTTCGTCTCAGCACCTCATGGTACCTTCTCCAAAATTGACCATATAATTGGTCACAAATCAGGCCTCCACAGATACAAGAAGATTGAAATAATTCCTTGTATCCTATCAGATCACCATGGTCTAAGGCTGCTCCTCAATAACAACTTAAACAATAGAATGCCCACATACACGTGGAAGCTTAACAACACTCAATGATAAGTTGGTCAAGGAAGAAATTAAGAAAGAAATTAAAGCCTTATTTATAATAGCCAGAAACTAGAAACAACCCAGATGTCCCTCAACAGAGGAATGGATACAGAAACTGTGGTACATCTACACAATGGAGTACTACTCAGCTATTAAAAACAATGAATTTATGAAATTCTTAGGGAAATGGATGGATCTGGAGAGTATCATCCTGAGTGTGGTAACCCAATCACAAAAGAACACACATGGTATGCATTCTCTGATCAGTGGTTATTAGCCCAGAAATTTGGAATACAGGAAGAACAACCCGCAAACCACAAGAAACTTAAGAAGAAGGAAGACCAAAAGGTGGACATTTCATTCCTTCTTAAAAAGGGGAATCAAATACCCACAGAAGGAGTGGCAGAGATTAGCTATGGAGCAGAGACTGAAGGAAGGACAAGCATATAGCTATCTCCTGAGAGGCTCTGATAATACCTGACTAATACAGATGTAGAGGCTCACAGCCATTCATTGAACTGAATACACGGTCCCCAATGAAGGAGTTAGAGAAAGGTTCTATGGAGCTGAAGGGTTTGCAGCCCCTTAGGATGAACAACAATATGAACTAACTAGTACCCTCAGAGCTCCCAGGGACCCAACCACCAATCAAGGACTATACAGGGTGGGACTGAATGTTCTGGTAGCATGTGTATAGTAGAGGATCGCAAATTCAATCATCAATAGGAGTAAAGGACCTCGGCCTTGTGAAGGTTTCGAGCCCCAGTGTAGGGGAATACCAGGGCCAATAAGTGGGAGATTGTGGAGTGGCAGGCATGGGGAGAGGGGAGGCAAACGTGGTTTGTTCTTGTGGTTTTTGTTTGTTTGTTTGTTTTTTGGAGGGGAACCTGGGAAAGGAAAAATTTATATGTAAATAAAGAAAATATCTAATAAAAAGAAAAAAAAGAAAAAAAAAGAAAATATGTAATAAAAAAATACCACCCAATTCTCTTTCAAGTTAGGCCAATTAAAATACCTCTATTTGGAGTCTTCAGATGAAAAAAAACCAAAATACTCAAGTTAATTAATACATGTAATTTTCTCTACTATGAATATTAACTTTAAATAACTTAAGGAAAAATTCTCACAGATACCATATTTTGTGAAATATCTTGGTAGAATCCAGTCATGAATGCTGAAAAAAAATTTGTGCTTTTCAGTATAGTTAAAGTGCAATAAACTTATAAAGAAACACCCAGAGACAGCAACTGGAGGAAAAACTGAAATTCATAGATGAAAATTTAAATATCTGAAGACATCAGCCAACCTGCAAACTAGGAGGAAGCCTGTTGAAGTTACCATGAAATGGCTTTACTCTCTATCAGGTGTGTGTTGAAAATGAGACCTCCAGTAAAACTGCAACCATTGCAAATTTTCCGTGCCTTGTTCTGAGTTTGGGTGGAGGACAGAGTTTTCCTTTAAAAATTCTTCGTACTTAACTTTGAGAATATAAATGAGCTCATTTGTTCTGAGCTCTATAGGCCAGAACACTTAATCAACAATTGAACCAGGGAAGTTAGTCTCCTGAATAATTGCTTGAATATATTCTTTTCCATAAGATAAACAAAACAATTTCCAAGTAGATAGTGCATGGTTAACAAAGCAAAACAGAAAGCAATTCATTAATCATTAAACACTCTCAGAAGGTGGTATATGTCCTTGAAACTGGGCAAATACTGAATTATTCTATACTCTTTCTTGTTATGAAAAAGATATTTTTAAGGTAACTGCAGGAGCAGAAGCTAAAAGCACATAAGAATAGAGTACATGGATATGTAACAAAACTTAAGCAGGTTTAGGTACTATGATAATGTCTCCTCCAAACTTCCATGTGTTAAAATCTAGAGCTTCAATTGAGACAACATAGGAACCAAGGGAAAATGTCTGCAACATCATAAAGCCCTGAAGGCTAACCCTCAGATTGACTAATGTATTGTCATAGGAGTTCAATCATTCTTCTTGGACTGAGTTTGTCCTAAGAGGGATGGCCCAAGAAGAGGGCCAAGTGGGTAACTGGGCTTGCAATCCAATCATGAGGAATAGAGTTTAGACACCAGAATACACATACATGTTGGTCAGGCATGGCATCCCTTCTGCATTCTCAGCACTGAGTAGGCAGAGAGAGGAGGTCCCAAGAACAAACTGACTTGATAGATTAGCTGAACCAACAATCTATGGCTTCAGAAACTTTACATCAAGGCATGAAGTAGGAAGTGACTGGAGACTCCAAGTGACAACCTTCCATACACACAAGTACATATGTACACATTCATTCACAAATGTAGGCAATTCAAGCATATGTGCACACACACATGCATAGATTCATATCCAAAAATGTTAAATGTGGTAAATTTATTTTTAAAGTCAACAGAAACATGACAGCTTAATAATTATGCCTGAGGATGTGGTGTATGTGGAGACTAATTTTATAAAAGCCAAAGGAAAAAAATAAAAGCAGAACAAATTGTAGAAAAATGTTTAATCTCAACATTAAGCTTAACTTTCTTGCAGAGAACTAAAGAAAATCACATTTTGAAATCAGCAGTTAGCTCTCTTAAAGAATGAGGCGATTGATTGTTTTGCTCTAAAAGATTTAGGTAAAGCCTTGTGTAATGGCAGGAGTTGGGATTAGATGGCCTCCTACCCTCCAGGGCTAATCCTGGTGTGTGTGATGAGAAATCACAGCCTTTAATTTGCAATTTCCACTGCTAAATTCAAGCTGCCCCAATTGGAAAGTGATGTCTTTGAACTGCAGCAGACAGCACAAGCAAAGTTTAAGCATTCTGTAGCCTGATCAGAACGCCTCCTCTCCCTTTCTTAGTCCCTCCTTACAGAGACAACCAAACTAACTAAAATAACGTGTACATAAATAGGTAAATATATACATGATCTGAAAATTAGTTTTTATTATATGCTTCAAATGTAGCAATATAAAATCAGTGACTTTAAACAACACTGTGCTTATTTATGACCTATAAAGACATTAGCTGCTTCTCATACCTATAGTAGTAATAAACACCCATCTTTAGCATATTTCCTCATAGAAGCATAGATTGCAAACATGGCACATACACAGGTACCACCATACATTTTTACTTAAATGTATTTATTTAAAGAAACATTCTTGCAAATGTCTGTGGTAATTAACAAATAATGCATACTTGCTTTATTAAGAAATATCTGATGTCAATTTTTGTTTATTCTAAAATTTTAGGTTAAAAGTTTAAATGCAATATACAAGAAGCCAGTAATAGGATGTGTGATTTTTCATGTGTTTAACTACAACTTAAGTTCTTGTTTGTTGTGGCTTTATCTAAGATACTTTATGGAAGGTCTCTCGTCCCAAACCTGTCTCTCTCCTGTTATTTCAGGGTGCTGTATTTTAATGCACCCATTTTATGTTAGTTTAAGGTCGCACATTCTAAGGATGTGCTATTGCTGAGTTATGTTCTCCATTAAATTTCATTTCCAAATATCAGATACTACTGATGTATTTCATGAGCCAGTTTTGGTATTCTTAAGCCAGTATATAATAGCTTTTGACTCAGAATGTCATCATCATCATTATCATCATCACCATCACCACCACCAACATCATCTAATGTTTTTTATCTAATACTGAGCTTATTTTATGATGGGAGAGGAAAGATAACCTGACTAAGATTAGGATATATGAAAAAGCCATATGGAAGTTTATTAATTTAGAAGCCAGGGAATGGCAGTATTAGGAGTTATGGCCTTGTTGGAGTAGGTGTGGCCTATTTGGAGGAAGTGTGTAACAATGAGACCCTTCTCCTAGCCATGTGGGAGCTAGTCTTTTCTTAGCACCATTCAGATGAAGAGGTAGAACTCTGTACCTCCTGTACCATGCCTGCCTGGATGCTGCCATGTTCCTGCTTTAATGATAATAGACTAAACCTCTGAAACAGTAAGCCAGCCTCAATGAAATATTTTTCTTTATAAGAGTTGGCTTAGTCATGGCGTCTGATCATAGCAGTAAAGCACTAACCAAGACACTAAACAATCAATCAAAAGTGCCTGATGCAAAATACCATTTTTTTTTTTTTTTTTTTTTTTTTTTTTTTTTTTTTTTTTTTGCTGGTGAGGGAGGTTTCAGAACTACACAGTGTAAGAAAACAAAAAAACAAAATAAAACAATAACAAAAATTCAGGCTCTTATAATTCTCCTTACTTGTCTACCAAAACTGCTCTATAAATGCATTCTATTGCTGATGACAGCATATGCTTTATTTTCAAGAAATATAGAATTCTAGCTGGAACTGACTTGGAAGCTTATGTTTATTTTTTTTAGCAAACAAGTTTATTATCAGTAAATGTTTGATTTGCATATTTGCATTATGTACATATATATGCATAATCACATAAAAATTTCTTAGCTAAAAAGAAGTCCACAAGTAGAAAGTTTAAGAAGTCTTAATGTACAGCCACTTTGTTGATAAGCTATGATGCTTTAAGAGCTACATGTATTAAATATATTTCAACTAATTATATTTGACATTTGATTGGGGACTGTCACTTCAATATTTTCCAATCTTATTTTTTTCCAGCTTATGTTCCTTTTTTATTTTTTTTATTAGATATTTTCTTTATCTACATGTAAATTTCTCCTTTCCCAGTTTCCGCTCCAATAAACAAACAAACAAAAACCACAAGAAAAACCTCTGTTGCCTCCCCCCTCCCCATGCCTGCCACCCCACCCTCTCCCACTTATTGGCCCTGGCATTCCCCTACACTGAGGCACAAAACCTTCACAAGGCCAAGGTCCTTTCCTCCTACTGATGATCAAATTTGCAATCCTCTACTATACACATGCTGCCAGAACATTCAGTCCCACCATATATAGTCCTTGATTGGTGGTTGGGTCCCTGGGAGCTCTGAGGGTACTAGTTAGCTCATATTGTTGTTAGTCCTAAGGGGCTGCAAACCCTTCAACTCCATAGAACCTTTCTCTAACTCCTTCATTGGGGATCGTGTACTCAGTTCAATGAGTGGCTGTGAGCCTCTACATCTGTATTAGTCAAGTATTGTCAGAGCCTCTCAGGAGATAGCTATATTTAGGCTGGCTTGTCCTTCCTTCAGTCTCTGCTCCATAGTTAATCTCTGCCACTCCTTCCATGAGTATTTGGTTCCCCCTTTTAAGAAGGAATGAAATGTCCACCTTTTGGTCTTCCTTCTTCTTAAGTTTCTTGTGGTTTGTGGGTTATTCTTCCTGTATTCCAAACTTCTAGGCTAAGAATCACTTATCAGAGAATGCATACCATGTATGTTCTTTTGTGATTGGGTTACCTCACTCAGGATGATACTCTCCAGATCCATCCATTTCCCTAAGAATTTCATAAATTCATTGTTTTTAATAGCTGAGTAGTACTCCATTGTGTAGATGTACCACAGTTTCTGTATCCATTCCTCTGTTGAGGGACATCTGGGTTGTTTCCAGTTTCTGGCTATTATAAATAAGGCTGCTATGAACATGGTGGAGCATGTGTCCTTATTACATGTTGGAGCATCTTCTGGGTATATGCCCAGGAGTGGTAGGGCGGGGTCCTCTGGTAGCACTATGTCCAATTTCCAGAGGAACTGACACACTGATTTCCAGAGTGGTTGTACCAGTTTGCAATCCCACCAGCAGTGAAGTAGTGTTCCTCTTTCTCCACCAGCTCTCCAGCATCTGCTGTCACCTGAGTCTTTTATTCTAGCCAATCTGACTGGTGTGAGGTGGAATCTCAGAGTTGTTTTGATTTTCATTTCCCTGATGACTAAGGATGCTGAACATTTCTTTAGGTGCTTCTCAGCCATTTGGTGTTCATCAGTAGAGAATTCTTTGTTTAGCTCTGTACCTCATTTTTTAATAGGATTACTTGGTTTTCTGGAGACTAATTTCTTGAGTTCTTTGTATACATTGGATATTAGCCTTCTATCAGATATAGGGTTGGTAAAGATTTTTTCCCAATTTGTTGGTACAGTGACAGGCAGGTAGATCAATGGAACAGAATTGAAGACCCAGAAATGAACCCATGCACCTATGGTCACTTGATCTTTGACAAAGGAACTAAAACCATACAGTGGAAAAAAGATCGCATTTTCAACAGATGGTGCTTGCTCAATTGGAGGTCAACATGCAGAAAATTGCAAATTGACCCATTCCTTTCTTCTTGCAGAAAGCTCAAGTCCAAGTGGATCAGGGACCTCCACATCAAACCAGATACATTGAAACTAATAGAAAATAAAGTGGGGAAGAATCTGGAGCAAATAGGCACAGGGGAAAATTCCTGAAGAGAACCCCAATAGCTTCTGCTCTAAGATCAAGAATTGACAAATGGGACCTCATAAAGTTGCAAAGCTGCTGTAAGGCAAAAGACACTGTCAATAGGACAAAACAGCAACCAACAAATTGGGAAGCTTATGTTTATAAATAATATATTTAGTAAATGCACATATTTAGATTTATAATATATAAAGAAAATGAAATTAACTTACCAAAATCTTTGAATACTACATAGGCCTTCCAAATATTAACATCCTTACTATTTTCAATAATTTATATGCTTTGTCTTTTCTTTAAAAAAATTAGATGGTAATGCAGAATAAATTCCAGTTAATAAATATCCTGAAATAGGATATAAAGCTAACTACCTAAGATATAAAGCTAATTGCCCTTCTAATCTTAACTCTGACATTGATTTTTCATTGTCTTTATGTGATAGAAAAGTACATAAAATAATTGATATTAAAAGTATAAAACCCAATTAGAAGGCAGCTTCATAGTTTCAGAATGGTTAATCCAACTATAGAGATATACATTGAAATGTATAGACTTTGGGTCTAACTAATCTTTCTGTATAACATTTTATTATTTTTAAGTTCTTTATGATAAAGTTTTAATTATTTAAAAATAAGTCAATTTAACTTTCATATTTCCCAAACATACGAGTCCATTTCTATGGTATTTTATTTCATATAAATAGAAAAATAACTATATGTGTTTCTGTATTAATGCACATTTTATTTTGCTTTATATTTTTAAAGATTCATCTAGTCAATCAATTATTCATTCAGCTTAATGTTATATGATATCATCATAATCATAATTCATGTTTACATTTTATTTTTTAACATGTTTTAGCTAGGTTGGATTATTTACCCATTCCCAGTTCTAGTCCTTTGAACATTGGATGCATTTGTTGTATTTTTTTTATTGTCATATTTCATTCAAGAAAAGTACCAAATGTCACATTTCTATGAATAAATTGTAGATATTACTTACATCCTTCCAAATGACAACAACCTGTTTTTTTAATGTCATCCCTCAAGGAGAGTATACCAATATGCTACATTAATAATCCACAGGTATTCCCAAAGCCTTTGATACCCAAATCATTGTAAGTAAGAACTGAGTATTTGAAATTCCACAAAGCTCATGGGCATAATATTACTTTCTCCTTATTTTTAGTTTCTTTGCTTAAAGTTACAAATGTGTTTCATAATTGATTTACATAATAAGCTTTTCTGTTTGTGCATGTTCATGCATTTTATTCTCTTGGGCTGTTTTCTTGTTGTATTGATCACTATTAGTTTTGTGGATTATGTACACTAAGAATTTACCAGTTGTTTGTGGTGCAAAAATTTCCTCTAATGAGTGCTTGTACATTTCAATTTAGGTTTTCAGAACACATTCAAGTATTTTCTTTCTCTCTTTTTCTTCTTCTTTTGCCATTCTCTCTTGCCACGCCCACTCGTCTACTCCAGTTAAATCCAAAATATTGGGGGTAAAAACCTGATTAAAGATAAGAGGCGTTATGGCTCCAAAGGGGAGCTTGTGCCTCCTGGGTATTCAGACAGTCTCTGGCATCTCCTAACTCAGATGTGTTCCAGATTAGTCTTTCCAATCGTTAACACGCCCTCTTATTTAGGCATAAAGGTACCCCAAGAAATGATTCCTTAATGGCTGAACTTAAGATTAGGCATTGTCTCCTGACCAGCACAATGTTCCAAAATATCCTAATTTAATTCCAAGCAGTCCTTAGCTTGGAATTTCTCTCAAGGAATCTGCCTTATCAGACAGGTTGTCCTCAGAGTTAGCAACAGAGGTCAAGCACATTTCTTAAGGCAGTCCCACAAGACAGAGCCGTTTTACATACTAGAGAGTAATCGAAGGGCTTCCCTCACTCAAGGACATTAGCTAGAACTGTTAGATCAGAAATTCTTGGTGCTTGTCTCCAGCAGAACCAGAGAATTAGCATAGGAATACCAAAATATCCCCAGCAGGGAGGGCACCACCGCTCTTCTGCCTGCTTCACACCTGGATACAGGATCCTACAGACCTTGATGTGGCAGTCACTTGCCTAAGTGACTTCAGTCTTGTGCTCTGATCCTATTGACCTTGCTGTAATCCGAGCCCACCTAGGTGACTCTTGTCATCTGCCCTGCTTGCTGTATGCTATTTAAGCCTAAATTTTACCTTGTACAAATACATTCAGATTCAGCACACTCTTGAGTCGAGTCTGTCTGTCATCCACCGACGTATTGCCCACCTGACCAGAACTCTCATCCCGCGGAAATCAGGGTCCCCGCAACGAACCCGGTCTGTGGCACTCTCTCATTTCTTAGTTTATTTCTTTGTTTCTTCTGAGAGGTTCAGAAACCTTGGGAAAAACATTTTCCGCATTACCAAGGAAACATATGGGGCTCTTCAGAGGAAGCCACTAACAATGGATCTTCAGTCAATGAGGACCCTGACTTAGGGAGGGTAAGTCTGGAGATGAGTTAGGTCCTGGGATTCCTAGACAGGAGAGATAACAAGGCTCTAAAACCCCTAATGCAAAGAACAACCTGGAGATAACCACGAGGATGGGAAACTATCTCAGGATGGGCATCTGTGCAGGGCAGCCATATATGACTTGGGTATCTCATCCTGAAGTTCATGATGGAAACACAGTCCACTGACCACCTAGACACAAGCCAATCAGAACTGGGCCCATACGACATCCCCATAACATCCCCAGCATCCATCAGTGAAGTTCTAGATTAGCTAACGCTGGCTAAAATTCCCCCAGTTCCCTGTAGAAGGAGGTCTGGACTCCTTAGTCTGCGGTTGTCACAATTTTTGTAAGTGGCTGACCCAGTGATTTCAGACTTAGCACTTCCTTTCTTGCTTGCTTGCTTTTGTGATGTTGATTTAATCAGGAGGCATCATCCATGGTAGACAATATACATATATATCTTTTAATAATATATTTCATTACTTATCATTTTATAAATTTATACATATTTTAAGATTATAGAAAATTTGCTGTTATATTGCCAATTTAGCCTGCAAAATTTTTGAGTAAAAGATTTATTTTCTCTTTGGTTTTGTCAGAATTCAATGAATGGCTGGCTATTTTTATTTATTTATTTATTTATTTATTTATGTATTTTTTAATTAGGTATTTTCTTTATTTACATGTACATTTTCCCTTTCCCAGCTTCCCCTCCAAAACACACAAACAAACAAACAAACAAACAAAAGCAAGAACAAACCCCTTTTGCCTCCCCCTTCCCCATGCCTGCCACTCCACCCTCTCCCACTTATTGGCCCTGGCATTCCCCTATACTGGGGCACAAAACCTTCACAAGGCCGAAGTCCTTTACTCCTATTGATGATCGAATTTGCAATCCTCTACTATATACCTGCTTCCAGTACATTCAATCCCACCCTGTATAGTCCTTGATTGGTGGTTGGGTCCCTGGGAGCTCTGAGGGTACTAGTTAGTAATTGTTGTTCATCCTAACGGGCTGCAAACCCTTCAGCTCCATAGAACCTTTCTCTAACTCTTTCATTGGGGACCGTGTACTCAGTTCAATGAATGGCTGTGAGCCTCTACATCTGTATTAGT
>JADRCD010202525.1:0-46274 GCA_019843815.1 Montemys delectorum | reverse complement strand
TGAACATTTCTTTAGGTGTTTCTCAGCCATTTGGTGTTCATCAGTAGAGAATTCTTTGTTTAGCTCTATGCCCCATTTTTTAATAGGGTTATTTGGTTCTCTGGAGACTGACTTCTTGAGTTCTTTGTATACATTGGATATTAGCCCTCTATCAGATATAGGGTTGGTAAAGATCTTTTCCCAATTTGTTGGTGGCCGTTTTGTCCTATTGACAGTGTCTTTTGCCTTACAGAAGCTTTGCAACTTTATGAGGTCCCATTTGTCAATTCTTGATCTTAGAGCAGAAGCTATTGGGGTTCTCTTCAGGAAATTTTCCCCTGTGCCTATTTGCTCCAGGTTCCTCCCCACTTAACTTTCTATTAGTTTCACTGTATCTGGTTTGATGTGGAGGTCCCTGATCCACTTGGACTTGAACTTTGTACAAGGCGAAAGGAATGGGTCGATTTGCATTTTTCTACATGTTGACCGAATGGCTGGCTATTTTGAAAGGACAAAATGTTTTAATCATTAGGAAAAATGTGACTTTTCACCTCCCAGAAACTGAGTCAGTTTTTTTTTTTTGTTAAGTATTTCAATAATATTATTTGATTATTCAACTATGTCACTCTTTGGAGTAACTTGGTGTTTTTAATTTTAACTTAGAATTGAATATTCACAAATTTTCTCCATGTTCTGTTAATGATGACCGGTTTTTAATTAATTTTCACTTTCCGTCATTTGTCTCTTGTCTTTGCAACATCGCTATACATTATTGAAATCCTAGAAGTGCAATTTGTAAGCAACACCATGATATTTTGGTGTAGCCTTAGAAAATATATACTGTATTAGTACCGTCATGGTGAAAATTGAGAGACTTCCCATTATAAAAGCAGGATGAGGAACCAACAATATATTTAGTGCAGAAAATGATTTTGCCTCATCCAATGTTTAAGAAATATGCATACCAGAGAAAGAAATCCAGATTTTAATTTTAGAATTCACATTCAACTGGGCATTCTAATTTTTTCTTTGCCAAATCTGGCAAACACAATGTGTACCCTTCCTAAGTAATCCTTGCCACAGACCTGGGGAAACTTCAATATATTTTCTGACAGTCTAGATTAATCTACTTTAAAGAGTCACGTCCAGAGGATCCTAAAAACATCATCATTTGTATCTGTCTTAGGTTTTGCCCAGCCTAAGCATTTTTTAGCTAAAGGAAAGTAGTAATGTTCTGCTGTAGTCACGGATTACCCAAGAAAGCTTTCTCCTGCAGTAGATGTGAACAAATACAGAATCCCACAATCAATGTGAGAAGAGTAAGAGACTTTGGAACACTCTGTTCTTAGTCTTCACCAAATCCTTCTCAGGGCTCAGGTAACCATGTGGGGAAGGAGGAGGACAGACTGTAAAGAGCCAGAGGGGATGGAGGAAACCTAGGAAACAAGGTCCTAACAGCAGTAGAGGTGAAGTAGCTAGGAATTCAGAAACATTGTGCAAGGGGAGGCTTGGATCTACGCAAGATGCGGTCCTGGCATTAAGAAGGGAAGGGGCAACAAGCCCTCATCCTGGACTCAGAAGCTATCTACAAGTGAAAGTGCTAGCAAATGAAAGATTAGTTTTCTCCAATGGAGTCTCCCTGCTCCAAGCCCAAATGCAAATGGCCCACAAAATACAGCCTCAATGGCATTTTTGGAGTTTCTTTGTTTCATAATGCTTTATTGGGGATTTTAGCTTTTTGTTTATTTTAACACAGATATTTTTTGTGTACATATTGTGGTTTCCTATTTTGTGTTTTCATGGGTTCTATATGTCAACATATGTGGCTTTGCATTTTTATGTGTTTTTTTGCACTTATTTGACTTTTTTTTTTCTGTTTGTTACTTTCTTTTGTCCTATTCTGATTTGTTTCTTTGGATTTTATCCATTACTACTACAATACTACTCCTGCTGCTGCTACTAGTACTACTACTACTACTACTACTACTACTACTACTACTACTACTACTATTATTTGTTTTGTAATGAGAGAAAGAAAGCACATAGATTTGGGTGATTGGGAAATCTGGAGGGAGTTGGGGAAAAGAAAACTACTCAGAATACAGTGTCTGAAACAAAATTTATTTTCCAAAAACAAATAATTTGGGGGGATTCACTAACATTAATTAATGTAGTAAAACTCCATTTCTATTATTCTTGAATCAGCTAATTATATTAACACTATAATAAAATATTCAGCTACTGATGATTGATTTTTGTTGTTGTTGTTGTTGTTTGTTGGTTGGTTGGTTGGTCTGTTTGTTCCAAGGGTCCCTCTATGTAGCTCTGGTTGTCCTGAAACTCACTATGTAAAGCCTAAAAATAAAATTTGAATTTATAGTAAGATATTTTAAAGTTCATAGGAAGTTTTATACTGCCAATTTTCTTATTTATTTATTTATTTATTTGCATTTGGGTCACCCATACCCTTACCAGGCCTCCCCACACCCTGGAGGCTCAAGTCTCTCAAAGGTTAGGTTCATCTTCTTCTAGATCATCTTCTGTATGTGTCAGGGCCTCATACCAGCTAGTGTATGCTTCCTGGTTGGTAGTTCATTGTCTGAGAGATCTCAGGGGTCCAGGTTAGTTAAAACTGCTGGTCTTCCTATAGGGCCACCCTCTTCCTCAACGTCTTCCAACCTCTCTCTAATTCAATCACAGGGGTCTTCAACTTCAGTCCATTGGTTGGGTGTAAGTATATGTGTCTGTCTGCCTGTCTGTCTGTCTGTCTGTCTGTCTGTCTGTCAAGTGATTGTTGGGCCTCTCAGAAGGCAGCTGTGCTAGCCTCTGTCTATAAGCATACTACAGCATCAGGAATAGTGGAAGACCTTGGAGCCTCCCTTAACATGTATCCTAATTTGGACCATTCACTGGAGCACATTTCTCCCAGTCTCTTCTCCATTTTTGTCCCTGCAATTCTTTTAGACAGGAACAATCCTGGGTCAGAATGTTTGACTGTGGGATGGCAACCCCATGGCTTCACTTGATGCTCTTTCTATTGGAGGTAGACTCTACAAGTTCCCTCTCCCCACTATTGGGCATTTTATCTAATGTCCCTCTGCTTGAGTCCTGAGAGTCTCTCACCTCCCAGGCGTCTGGTACATGCTAGGGAGTCCCCCCCCACCTTCCACTCACCGAGGTTGATCTATTTCCAGTTTTTTGAGGAAATGTCAGATTGATTTCTAGAGTGGCTGTGCAAGTTTCCAGTCCCACTAATGGAGGAGTGTTACACTTTTTCCACATTCTCACCAGCATGTACTCTTGCTTGAGTTTTTGATCTTAGCCATTCTAAGTGATGTAAGGGAATCTCAGGATCATTTTCATTGGCATTTCCCTGAGGGCTAAGGATATTGAACATTTCTTTAAGTGTTTCTTGGACATTTAAGATTCCTCTGTTGAGAATTATTTTTAGTTATGCACCCTATTTGTTGTAATTAAGTTATATGACTTTTTTTTAGTCTAATTTCTTGAGTTCTTTATATATTTTGGATATTGGCCCTCTATCAGATGCAGGATTAGTAAAAATCTTTTCACAATCTGTAGGCTGGCATTTTGTCCTAGTAAGAGTGTCCCTTGCCTTACAGAAGCTTTTTAGTTGCAAGAGGTCCCATTAATCAATTGCTGAGCTTAGAGCCTGAGCCGTTGGTGTTCACTTCAAATATTTTCTCCCATGCCACTGTGTTCAAGGGTATTTCCCACTTTCTCCTTTGTTAGATTGAGTATATCTGGTTTTATGTTAGGGTGCTTGATCTACTTGGACTTGCACTTTGTGCACTGTGATATATATATAGATCAACTTGCATTCTACTATAGGCACCATTTGTTAAAGGTCATTCCTTTTCTCCACTGTATGATTTTGGCTTCTTTTTCAAAACTCAATTGTACATAGGTATGTAGGTTTCTTTCTCAGTCTCTGATTCTATTCCAATGATCAACTTGTCTGTCTCTGTACCAAAACCTTGTAATTTTAAGGACTTTTGCTCTGTTATATAGCTTAAGGTCAGAGATAGTGAGTCCTCCAGAACTTCTTTTGTTGTTCAGAATTGTTTTTGGTACCCTGGGTTTTTAGTTTTTGTTTTTGTTTTTTATATGAAATTCAGAATTTCTCTTTCAATGTCTGTAAAAAACTTGTGTTGAGATTTTGATGGGGACTGCGTTGAATCTGTAGATTGCTTTTGGTAAGATGGCCATTTTCCCTGTGTTAGTTCTACTGAATCTTGAGTATAGAAGATCTTTCCATTTTCTGAGCTCTTTTTTGATTTCTTTTTTCAGAGATTTGAAGTTCTTGTTATACAGATCTTTAACTTCCTTGGTTAGAGTTACACCAGATATTTTATAATACTGGTGGCTATTGTGACTGGTATTGTTTCTCTAATTTATTTCTCAGACTGTTTATCTTTTATATAAAAGAAGGCTACTGATTTGTTTGAGTTAATTTTATATTCAGCCACCTTGCTGAAGTTTTTATCAGCTATAGGAGTTCTCTGGTAGAATTTTGGGGGTTGCTTAAGTGTTGTTAGCAGGTCTTCTCCTTCTCTGACCTTGTCTGGGGAACTTGAAACTCCCACCATACCCTCGACCTGAGGAATGTCACATAATATTGCACCTAAGATTCCTGGAATGCCTCTCCATGCTAATGAGGCATTTCAGTACCTTACCCTTCAGCCAATGACCTTTGCCTACCCTGGGTATTCCTAAAAATATATAACTCCAAATAAAATATATGCATACAAACTCACCCCTGATAAATCTATATGCACAAGCTAGAATCACCTCAGAAAACTGTTCCATTGATGTTTACTGGATAAGGCCTTCACCTGAAAGATCTGTAAAGCATGAAGATCCTTAGAGAAGGCCTTCTCTTCCTACCTCAGCCTTACCCCTGGAATTCCCATCCAGCCAGACCATGACCCTACAGAATTCTATCCATTTTAGATTTGGCTATATCCTGCCAGTCCAGTATGCAACAGAGTCTGAATACCCTGACAGGAAAGAAATAAAGGATATGAAACCACAGCTGGACTCCTAAAATAGATACCATATTTCCTTGGGTTGTTTGTTTTATTTATCTTTTCTTTTTATTTAAGAATTTTATACATGAGGATCGTGTTTACATCATTTCCATTCTTCCATCTCTCCTTCGAATGCTTGCCTTCTTGTCTACTGTCTCTTGAATTCATGACCTTTTCTTTTATTATTACACACACACACACACACACACACACACACACACACACACACACACTACTGAGTTCGTTTGATGATGCTTAGATTCAGATTTCAGATCTATCTTGATTTATTTTTATACATATTTGCTAAGGGTTAAAACTTGTGTTTTCAATTATAAACAAGATTATCATCCATGTTTGGAGAGGTTTCCTGGAGTAGATAATGTATGCTATGCTAAGAGTATAAGCAAGACAGGGAGTTAAGAAGCCAGAGAAGGAAACAACTTGTCATAATCAATACAGAGTTCATTGGCTACAAAGAACACAAAACATAAGGAAACAGGCATTCTTATTACACTAGTACTTGTAGGTGTATGTTTAATCACTTCTTACCAGTATACAAGTGATGATTGTTTATTTTCATCTTGTCGCCCTAAACAAGATAACTTCCATCCCCATTGCAGCTGCTCTTAGTTTAACTTAATTACCTGGGATTCCAGATCAGACCGCTCAAGAGTCTGCACCCAGCACAGCAGGTAAAACTTACCCTGCGAGTGGGACAGAAGGAGGTACCATGCTCATTCCTTCTAATGACTTCATTTTTAGATAAGGTAAATTAAAAATGAGAGGGAAAAAATAAATATTCTAGAGATTCTACCAGGACACGTATTTCTATCACTACAGGGATAAATTATCTAGAAAACAATATCTCTACCACTAATTGAGTCCAGCAAATGGACTGGTCCCTTTCAGTTTTGAGAGTTTATGTTATCTCCTATTGCAGGGTTCCTCTCTAATGTCCCTACAGTTATATCTCCCTAGCATCTACTACTACTTCTTCAGCATCTGTATACTTGCTTGTCTTCTCTCTGGCAACCATTGCCCTTTCTAGAAGACTCAAATGCCTGACTCTTTCATGAGTAATTGCTCTTTATATAAACAAACACATTTCTTTACTCTTTTAAATGATGTTCTTCTGGATCGTTTCTTGATGTTCATATGCGGCTGGGAATCAATTCCAGGTTCTCCTACTGCTATGTTGGTACTGGCCTAGACCTCAGCCTAGTCTTTCTTTAATAACAGTTGGCTCCCAGTATTTCACATATATTTCAAAAGGAGCTCGTCACTCTTTTTTTTTTTTTCAATTTTAGTGTCTTGCACATTTCTATAACTGACATATTATTTAAAGATTAATTTATGTATGACATTCTCTATGCATGCTAAGTCCTATCAATGTCAAGAGGATCACTTAGCACACAGTAGACCCAGTGCACTCTTACTGACTGAATAGATGGATGAGGTCAACGCATATTGTAAAATGAGTATCAAGTGCTTAGCTTTCTACTGTTGAAAGACTCTGTAGCAACCTTAATGAATCTCCATGGAGACCAAGTTATGAGCCCTATGGACTCTCTTCAGAATTTCATGTTGTCTTTAGATAGAACATGTAATTTCCATACTTCCTGCTTGATTGGTGATATGCCCCATTTTCTAACTCCTGAAATACTTTCGTAGTAAACATTTACTGGATATATAGTACTGACAATGATTACCTACTGAATTATCTAGAAGACACTATCTCTACCACTAATTGGGTCCACTAAATAATCAGAACTGGTCCCTTGAAGTTTTCAGCGGTCACAAAAAAGCCCAGCAGGTATTGCTAGAATTTTATGACCCCAACAGCTGGTTTTAAATCTTTGTTCCACCAGAAATCAATTAATGCACTGAGTGAGGTCACTGGTCCTCTGGTATTTAGTTTCCTTGTCCCCAATGAAGGAGTTAGAGAAAGGTTTTATGGAGCTGAAGGGTTTGCAGCCCCTTAGGATGAACAACAATTACTAACTAGTACCCTCAGAGCTCCCAGGGACCCAACCACCAATCAAGGACTATACAGGGTGGGACTGAATGTTCTGGCACCATGTGTATAGTAGAGGACTGCAAATTTGATCATCAATAGGAGGAAAGGACCTAGGCCTTGTGAAGGTTCTGTGCCCCAGTGTAGGGGAATGCCAGGGCCAATAAGTGGGAGAGGGTGGGGTGGCAGGCATGGGGAGGGGGGAGGCAAAAGGAGTTTGTTCTTGTTGTTTTTGTTTGTTTGTTTGTTTTTTGGAGGGGAACCTGGGAAAGGGAAAATTTACATGTAAATAAAGAAATTATCTAATAAAAAACATGATAATAATAACCTATCTGTAGAATTATTTAAACTCTGAATAAGTTAACAGGTTTAAAACATTTGCATACAATACAAGCATCTTGTAAACTATCAGTGAATACTCACTAAACTCTGGCATAATATTATTATTGTTAGCATGTTCTGAACACATCTGATATTTGCATTGTAATGTAATTTAAAGTATATTTTCAAATATAGAAATACCTCTGGGACTACCAGTAATGAAATCTTTCTATCACCTGGAGTACAGAAATGACATGAGCATAAAACAAAAGCAGGAACTAAAGAGGGAAAGAATGAAGGGATATGGAGTTATAAAAAGAAAGAGAGATGAGGAAAGAGAGGGAAGAGGGAAAGAAAGAGCAGTGGAGGAGCTGGGTTTGCCATTACATGCCTGTCATCCAGAATGTAAAATGATAAATCAATCTGCATTACACAGTGAAGTTCTTACTCCAAAACAACATACAAGAGGTAGAGATAGGTAAAATGGAAAAGAGGGAGGGACAAAAGGAGGAATGGAGAGAAAGACAGAGAGAGAGAGAGAGAGAGAGAGAGAGAGAGAGAGAGAGAGAGAGTAGAAGATTAGAGTGGGAGAAAGGAGAGGGTAGTGGAAGACAAGGAGGATCAGAAGGAGAAAAGAAAGGAGAGAAAAAGAGAGAGGTTCATGGGAAAGACATAGTATCAGAGAGAGAGAGAGAGACAGAGAGAGAGAGAGAGACAGAGAGAGAGACAGAGAAAGAGACAGAGAGACAGGGACAGAGACAGAAACAGAGAGAGACAGAGAGACAGGGACAAGAGTAGGGAGAGATAGACAAAGATCTTGGAGAAAAGTGCCCTTCACTGTTCTGAATAAATTTCCATGAGCTTGAATCTAGGTTCTTTTGTCCATCAATACATATTTCCTGATTCCAGGGCAGTAAGATGCAGTACTGCTAGTTTTGAATGTGTTTAGGACTTAAATTGGTCTGTAGAAATGTGTCTGTAGTTACTATTGAGTTGTTAGAGGGATAAATTTGATTTGGCATCCTGGGAAGCTCTGTTTTCCAAATTAGATCTTCTCTCTTATTTTGGGCTGCTTAAAAGGTAAAAAATCAAATAAAACTTGCTTAATTAATTTAGGTTGGCTTAGTAGTCATATGTGCATCTGAGTGAACAAGGGCAAGCATATGAATACTATTTATAATACCAGGCCATCACATAGCAGAATGAAGACATATAATTTAATCTAAGCCAATTTGGGGGAAGTCAAACTTCAATTCTGGTTTTATCTTCTAACTCCTAAGAAGCTGAAACAAACAAGAACTCATTATTTAAAAGTAAACTTCTGTTTGCAAAAATGTTAAAGACTGAAAGATCGATTTTGAAATATTGCCAGATACTTACTTTGGGGCGTCTTAATCCTTGGGCTAAGATGTCATTTCAGAAATAATAACCTACCATACAATAGTATTAATGAGTTGTCTCTGGCAGCAACTGTCACAGATATTTAAGAGTGAAAGACAAGGGCCCAAGTCAGAGTGAGTTTCTCAGAAAGAGCAAATATCTATGGGGTGCCAGTGGTTTCTCTGTTGAAAATGTGAAGCCTTATTTCAAACAATAAAAATTCTTTATCATGGCAATAAAATTATCTTATCCTTGTTTTAGATTCTTTCATTGAATAATAGGACTATTTTGTCCTGCTGCCTTAGAATCAATAATGTAATATGTGAAAACACAATGCTGTTAAATAGCATGGATTCAATTATCATTGAAATCAGGATACATGAATCTATAATTTCCATGGGTCCTATCTCAGTACTCAAATTTACAAATGTCCCCAGCCCCAAATCACATGTTGCCAGCATGAAGGTCTTACTTGGTGATGTTTGCAAGTGTGTGGGTGATCTTGGGCTCTTCTCTTGTGACTTGGTTTAGATGCTCTTATGAGTTTAATGGAAAGCATTGTGTTATAACGGGAGTGGGAACCCCACTCGAGAAGAATCAGGAAGGAGACTGCTGCAAAAGCATGAGGTTAATTTATTAATTGAAATTAGTATATCAGGGTCACTCTGTAATTGGGAACAGAGGACCCAGAGGAAACAAAGCTTGAAGTTTTTATACAACTTACAACGTGGGATAGTTGCATTTTACAATGCAGGTTGGTTACACATTATCTTTAGTTTCTATTGAGCTTTTTCCTCCTGGTTAGGATATGAAACTTGTGACACGCAGGAGGGGTGGGGGAGATCCTCTCTCCTGGGGGATGTGTCCTGGAAGCTTGCATTCCTTGGGGATGGGTATTTGCTCTATAACTCTCTTAAAACCCTTTATGTCTTAAGGATTAGTGGACTTCCTTGCTTTCTGGTATTTTTACAAGGTATCTCCCTTTTGCTCAATTCCTTCACTTGCTCTGTTCTCTCCGCCTCCGTGATGGGGCTGTAAGGGATCAGACTCTAAGACAGCATCTTAGGTATGGAGATGGACACTTGTCAAACACTGAACAGCTAGAGCCTCAGTCTTGAACTTCCTAGCCTGAGAATCTGTAAGAAATAAGTTTCTAGATTTTTGAATAAACTACCTAATAATCAATGTCCTTTTATAATAGCACATGATGGATCAATGTGCTTTAGTGGTGTGATTGGCTCCTGAGAAAAGTAAAATTATACCTTCATTCATGCCTTGTTGGACACATGCTGGAGGAAAGGCATGGTCTTACCAGGCAGGGATAATCTCTGCAAACACTGAGGTGCAGATCAGGTTTCAGACCATCCAGTTACTGAGGTTAATTTCTGAGTGTGTTGACTAGGCCTTCCTTGCAATCCCTCTTGTATTTTCACCCCAGCTTGCTAGAGTATATTGTCCCCTTCATTTTCTTTTTACTCTACTCACTAAGTGTTCATCAGTCTTTCCCTCCAGAAGCATTTAGGGAGGACATGGGTGTGGGCTTTCTACCACTGACATCTAACCTTGATGACAAAGGAAAGAAAACAAGTCATAAAGAGAAAACAACAGACAGGTGGGAGGGAAGACTCTGAAGGCAGAATTCCTTCTCTACTCTCTGAATGAACTTCACCTTCTGGGGACTTGCCACTATCACTATTTCAAATCCATAAGAACAACATCTGGGGAACTTTTCTCTGCACCTTGAGGCAAAATCTAATAGATAGCCAGTAGTAGCACATGACTTGGAAAGGAGGACAAAGTAGTATTTTGATGCTTTTAAATTTTGTTTTCCAAGCAGGCTGCTGATCATGTAAACAATGTAAGAGCTTGTGGGTGGGCAAGCGTGTAAAGATATCAAATTACAGAAGCCAGTCTCTGGGCCTTCTATGGATCTGCTCCCAGCCTTCTCCATGTTTTTTTGTTTGATTGTTTGTTAGTTTCTTTGTTTGTTTGTTTTGCTTCATGCTCCTGTCCTGACTCCCCTCAATGGTGAAGTACAACTTGTATGATAAAATAAACTCTTATCTCTACACCCAGAAATAAAATAAAATCCTCTGTTCATTTTTTGTCATTTTGTACAATGACAGTGGTAGTAACCAATCAGCACAAAGTCTTTTGTTTACCAAAAATGTTTAAACTGCATACAAATAACTCTGTTTCTTGCCTCTCAGAATGGTTGATTAGAAGCATCTGATATGACTATCTGTTATATTTTGATAAACTATATCTTCTTGTGCACTGCACCATGGGAATTAAAAGTGGTAAAGAACCCATTAGTGTAATCACAAAAGCAATTCAAGAAACTCATCCTAAAAATCTCATTTCTTTAGAAATATTGCCAGTACAAAATGTTTTCATCTGGCTTCTCCAGAGACACAGAACTAATAAGATATGTATTCACAGGTTTATAACAAAAATAAAGATAGTATTTGGAATATTCAATTTTAGAACATAAGAAGGGCCACTATAGTGTCTCTGCAAGCAGAAGACCCAAAATCTAACAGCATGGCTCAACCATGTCAGAACCAGAGAAGTTAGTAGCATGACCCAGAACCTGAAGGTGAGACCTTAAGAGCCAGGAACATTGTTGAAGCATATCTTAGAATCTGACAGCTGGAGAAACTGTAACATGAATTCCAAGGAAAGCAAGGATGTCTCAACTTTTGGAAGAAAGGATAGGGTATTCATTCTGCCTCCTTTTGCTCCATCTAAGTCCAACCTGGCAGTATCCACCCACACTAAGACAGATCTTTCCTATTCATCTTACCAATTCAAGTATTATTTGTCTTGAGACACATCCTAATACACACATGGGTCATTTCTATTATTTTTACCCAATGAAAAATTACACATCTTTGTCATTGTTCTGTTGAAGCATTAAAAGGAATTGATGACTGAGAATACATAATACTTTGTTATATCTGAGTATTTCTTGATTCAAGCATATCCAAACCCAAAGTCAACTATTACAAGATCTGGTTATGAAGTTGTTCCTAAATTAATGTCCCTAGAGTTAATGTGAAACAGTCAGTTAGAGCTGAGGTATTAAATAGCAGAATAGAAAATACCTAATTTCTTATATTAAAACTTATCTGTAGCCTCCAAGCAATGAACCCTCCCTGATACATTTGTCACCTAGCCATTCTTTAAGCAATACTGCAACAGTAAGTGTTGATTGTTGTGAAATGATCAATCAAGGAAGTAAACATTAATGCAGAGCCCAGTTTGTGACTCAAATTAGGACCCAGGAATGCATACATATTTCAAAGTATAATCATGCATATCATTAAAAATATTTAGATCCTATTCTACTCCTGTAAAAGTGTCCATTGTCACTCAGAATGTCTTCCCAACCCAGCAAGACCTGGCAAATAACAGTGGATACTCCAAAACCATAACATAGAGACAAAAAGATCGATTTTATTGCTAGATAACCTAAGAATATCAAATTGAGAAATCAGAGAACATATTTCAGATTGAGGATGAATGGGGCACTGATCAATGCTGCTCTTCAAGGCTGAGTAGGTGACTGTTTTGTACACATATATAGGATACAAGCAATTGTGAAATAAAATCCCAATGCACAAGAAAGTCTATAGTCTTGGGACATTCTTAGAAGACATTGAGAGTCTTTCATCAACTGGGATCTATCCTGTGCCACTTAACTCAAATAAAATTTATGGCTTCTCTCTTAGTCATTCCACACAGGGTCAGTGCTTGCTTTTGAAATACTAAGCTCAAAGTAAGAGCTTCCATAGTCACAAGCTAGTTTTGTGTCACATTAACTGGTCTTAGATATTTTTATTACACTGCTAAATATAGTTTAATTGTAATGCATTCTTTTAACTTTGTTAATCAATAACTTTAATATTAGTTCTCTGGTTTTATAAAAAGACTTATAATGAACAATCAATAGTATTCCTGTATGAATCCCTTATTAACAATCTCCTGCCCTCTGCTTCCTGGCAGACACTGATTTTTGTTTTGTTTTGTTTTGTTTTGTTTTGCTTTCTACTAATTCTACCACTTTCTATTTCCAGGATATTGTATCATATAACATGTAGATCATTTTACTGGTTTCTTTAATTGTATAATATGCATTAACTTTGTTTCATAAATTTCATAGCTTGTTACAGCATTTATCTTTGACATGGAATAATATGCCTTTTTGTAACTGTATCATATATTATTTATCTTCCATTCGTCACCTATGAATAACCTGGCTGTTTCTAAGTTTAGGTAATTTTGAAACCACTTATATGGTTATTGAAACTTATATACCTATTTTTTCAAATTCTTCTATTAACTACAAAAGACCATGAATGTTCAATTATGAAGAAAGAACAGATTTAGTTTCATTAAATGCTGCTTTAAAACTCTTCCAAAGTGCCTACACATTGGCAGATAATCTGGCTTTTAAGCAAGTTTCTTCTCAGTTATTGTTACTGCTTGCATAAATCTGAAGCAAGGCCTTGTGGGTTTCGTGAGTTTGTTGAGCCTTGTGAGATGGTTACTTCTGGAGTCCTCAGGATGTCCAAAGGATAGAATGTTTCCTTAGAAAGAAGTTGATGCACAACACCTGTGTATATAGACTTCCTTATCTCCTCCTATCTCAAGTTACTCATACCTAAAATTTTTATTTGAATTGGGAGACTCTGAAGACTTTCATAAGATTTTTTTCACCTGACTTGTAGAATATGAATTGGTTGTTGTTTGCTGTAATTATATCATTCCTAGAAAATACATAAGACATTGCTTTACTTCTGAACTACACTGAAGGATGAAGAGAAATCAGGATAATGTATGTGAGTTTTATAACACTATATTTCCCCCAAGATTGTATATATTAAAATGGGAACATATGGGTAGTAATGTAGGGACAATCCATAAAAACACACTTTGTAACAATTTTACTTTGCTAAGACCCCCCCAATCCAATATAATTTAAAAAATAGTTTATAACCTCATATAGCCATTAAAATAGCCTCAAACTATATGTAAAACAAACAAGAAAAATGCATAAAATGTGTCTTTTGAGTTGGCTGATATAATAATCAAAACCTCTTAGAAAAAATCCAGTTATTTTGATTTAATATGAATAGAAGTATGACATCTCACTGAGAAGATGAATATGACCATTGTCAGTTGTGAACAGACAGAATGAGAAGAACTAGACCTCATGATACAGGCCTGTCATCACAGTTATTTGGGGTTGACAAAAAAGATGGTGACTTAACAGTCTCTTTCTCCACATAAAAACTTAAAAGAAAGCTAGAGATGGAGATCTCAGTTTCAGTGGATTTGTTTCATATCTGTACAAACTTGTAATTTGTCCCTATATCTAAAAATGTAAAGAAATACTGAAAAATTTTATTCATCAGCTAGCCTTTTAGATTGAGTTGAAATACATATTACTGAAACATTTTTAGACAGGAATAGTTGAAAGTATTCAATGGTTATTGAATAAAGTTCTGATCACACAAAGGATTTACCCATGTTTCCTGGTGACAAAGGTAAAAAGATGTTGGTTTGCACAGAAATCAGAGAGCATTTCTATCCTGCATGTTCTGGGACCCCAGGGATTGGTATCTCCAGACTCTTCCACTGATTCTGCCCCTGAAATGCTAATCATTTTATACCAACACTTGCAGCAATGAAGACCTTAAGAAAACTCATAAAAGTAGGAATTCAAGTATGAGAGTGAGAATATATTGGAGATTGTGCTTTATTGTACCTAACAACTGCTTTGCAGATTGCATTTTCTCCATGAGATTTCACTAAGGCACATAGGGGATACTTTGGGGAACACTACGTTTCTGTGTAGGAAAGCTTAGGGAACAGCTTCAAGTCCATTTAAAAGCATGGATTTCCCTCAACTTCAAAACTGATATCAGACCACTGTTGAGTTAGGTATAGAGTGTGTTTGGTGCTCATAAATGTAAAAAGTGCTGTATTATAATCCTTGACTCCTACATGTTAGTCACGTAAGGCATAATTCCTAGCCGAAAACCATACTTGTTCTTTTTAAATGTCAACCTACAATGAAAGATCATACGTGAGAAGAAAGATATCACTCTAAAATATGTTAATAAAAATGTCTTCAAGCTTTTATTACTTTCCCAGTCAAGTAATGTAGACTCAGGGTTACCTTAACATCCAGTAAGAGTACCATTGCCTGACAAGTTACAGGAACAAAGTGTCCCAAGGTCTTCTCCAGGTCACAGAGTACTTAGGATTATCTCAAAAATCAATTCAAACATGTTTCCGATAGTTTTGTGGAACTCTAAGAGAGAAGCATTGTCCAGTGAATTGACACATAATCCATACCATCTAACTCAGTATGCATTGCCTCTCTCTACATTTTATCACGGTAGAGAGACAGGAGTTTGCTACACAAGCAACTGCAGAACAATAGTGAGGAAAAAACAGCTCTACGTGGACTAGTTAGTGGTGATAGGAAAGAGATTTGATTACTGCTAACTTTCACTTTGTGATGAAGATAACGATACAATGCTTATGTAAATGTCAAGTGCTGGGGTAGACAACTGAATACTGTATGCCAGCTCTACTGACCAGAACAATTCGTCACTCTCCTATACCTATAGAGTTTGTTTATACCTCAGCTAACTGTATACTTCAAGTTCTCTAGAAAGATTTGATATTGAAAATAACAAATAACATTAAAAGAAATTGGCATATATACTAAGAAAATAAAGGTCTGATTTAACTAACTTAACTTTTAGATAAAATACATAGTAATTTTGAGGTGTAATAGATTCCCCTTCTGCATTCTATAAGTCTTTAGTGCTCACATAGTAGCAGAATATATGATGGCTACATCTATCATTTTTCATTTTCTCAATACTTTCCTTTATTACTTGATAAGAAAATAAATAGATTTGAAAATCTTTTTTTTTTTTAATTTTGGGTAAGAACAGTAGTAGTATCATCACATTATTGAAAAAAATGTTGATATTTAAGCACAGTAGAAAGAATATTGAATGCTCTGATAGGGTAATGTACATATGGTCATTTTAACATTAAGAAGTATGGTAGTCAATTATGACCCATTTTCGAATTATCAAAAAGTTATCAAAAAGAATAAACAATATGTTTTATGTCTTTTATAACATTTTGTTATTGAGAAAAGAAAGTATGTATAAATTCAAAGAAGGGCATGGAGTTTCTTGGAGAAGATATTGCAAATATCACATTGTAACATCAAGAATAATTCCTTTCTTACAGTAATAATAATGCATCACTTCAATAATTTCACTTAAATAATTTTGAAGTGTAGAGTCCATCGTGGAAGTAAGTGTATTCAGCTCACAGTGCCTCGAATGTTAGAGTCCTTTTATCTTGAAATCCCGAAACTGGCAACATAAATTTCCTCTTCACATCATTAGCTCCAGGTAGCCACCATTCAAATTTTTACACCTATGATTTTTGAAAAAATATTTTATTTCATATAACTAGATCTACATAGATTTTGACCTCTTATGACTGCCTTGTTTTGCTTAGAATTACAACCTCAAGATTCTTCCAAAGCTCTAGAATGTGATAGGTTTTCCTTCTTTTCTTTGGCTTTTGTAACATTATCATGTAAATGCTGACATATTTTCGCAATCTATTCACCTGTTGATAGGTAGTCTTCTCTTTCTACCTCTCTGTTGTTAATAACAATGCTGCATTGAACATGAGTGTGCAGATGCATTCTGAAGATTCTGCTGTATATGTTATCAAATACATATTCAGGTACATGATTGTTGGTTCCTAGATCTGTTTCATTTTGCATATTTTATGAAACCATCATACTGCTTTACAAAACCTCTACATCATTCACCTTATCACCAGATAGAAAAATAAAAGGATACCAAAGTTCTCGAACTTTTGCAAAAATCTGTTTTGATTCCTTTGACTGCTGCTACCCTTAATGGATAAGAAGCAGCTATATGGCATCATTTTGAATTGTATACATCTCATGATTAGCTACATACAATTTAGTTGGCACAGTTGTAACCAGAATACTGATTAGAAAAAAAATTAAATGCAGATTTCTTTGGCCTCTGGGTTTATAGGTCTGAATCTGCTCAGATGCATTTGATTAGATAATCTTAGTTGAGGACAGCATGGTGAAGGAGTCTCTTGATTTCAACATAAATGGGCAGCATAAAAACTGTAAGGGATAATGAGCAGGTGTTACTTTCAAAGGTATAGTCATAGATACCTCCTTCTCCCAGGTAGGCTACACCTTTAAACTTCTTCAATATGTCCAAAAGTAAGGATACAAGTTAGAGATTAAGCATGTAACATAGGTGCTTACAAGAACATTTTTACTCAAGTCATCAAATTAGTGATATGAAACCATCTTTACTTATGCTTGGTAGGTATTTATATTTAATTTTAGTGATTGTCTCTCCAACTCCTTTGCTAGTTTTCAAATTGGGATAGTTATTGTACTATTAATGACTTATGAATTCCTTAAATATTCAGATGACCCATCCCTTATTAGCTAAATTTTGCAAGTATTTTATCCTGTTCTGCATGGTACCTTTTCATTTTTTTAGATTAATATGATATAGTTTAATATTCATATAGTAATTTTGTTTCACTGTTACTTTATTCCTTAACACTAGTTTATTCTATTATTTTTAAGTATATTTTATTTAATCTTTGAGATTTTGATGCATATACACAATATGTTTTGATCACATCCATCCTTTCCCTCTTACTCAGTCTTGACCTTGCCAAAGCAAATCTTCATTTCAACTTCATGTCTTATTTAAGCCTACTAAGTTTAGTTAGTACCACCTATAGGTGCATGTGTATTCATCTATTTAATTATGTGTGAAATTCTATCAGAGGCCAAATAACCAAAATCTTCCCTTGCAGAGAAGCCATCAACTCCCAGTAGCTCTTCGGCTAGTGATATAGCCCCTTGAGCCTCTCCCCAATCTAGGGTGCAGTTTTGTCTGGCCTGATCTTGTGCAAGTCAAGTGCAGACATTTCAAACTGTGTGTATCTATACTGTTTCACAGTAATCTTTCCTAACCTCTGTCTCTACCATCTCTTCTAAGACATCCCCTGAGTATGGGGGAAGAAAGTTTCTTGTAGCATTCCAATGTAGCATTGATCACTCCACTGTCAGTCATTCTCTGCATTTTAATCACTTGTCTCTGTACTAACCTGTCTCCATACTAACCGCAGCCAACTCTAAAAAGTCTCACTTCAAAGAGCACATGGAATAACATTTCTAATCCACAAATAGTTCAACGGCCTTTTACAGAAATCTTTTCTTGACATCAAATAGTGCTTGGTGTGATGGTTAGCTTTAACTGTCAACTTGACATACTATAAAATCACTTGGAAAAATATACTCAATGAGGAAAGATCTAGATCAGGATGGTCTGTCAGTATGTCTGTGGGAGACTACCTTGAGTATACATTCATTAACATGGGAAGATTCATCCTGAAAGTGAACGTCACTATTCTGTAGTTTCTTTCTGCTTGTCCCTAGCTCCTGTTTCCTTGAATCCTCATGAAGATGAGTTACAACCTAGAATTACCAGCTAAAATGAATACCTTATAATCCAGGTTGATTTTTGGGACATTTTTTTTAATGACAGCAGCAGAAACACAATTAAATTCCTTGCCTAATACCTGGTCATCCAGATCCTCTGCTACCCATTCCTGCTGTCAGATCATAATCCCCATAGCTCCATGCCCCTTAAGAGTGTGTTTAGAAATTTTGATTTTGCTTCTTCCCAGAAAAAAAAATCTAAGATTACAAAGCAAAGTCAAATTTAAATAGCTTGGAAGAACCTTGTTGAGGGTCAGTGCTAAAATGGAATCTGAGAGCATGTAGCAGCTTAGCAATGGAGGAAGATATTGGTAATCTGTGGTTTCTAACAGAAGGCAAAGTGCCAGACTGACAGACTTCATACCTCAGAAGTGAAATATAACAATGTCCCAACTGTAAACTTTTATTTGAATTGCAGTTGATAAAAATCTACTGTCTAGAAGACTGTTAATTATGATGAGATTAATAATGCTTAATCTATTTCTATATATTTTTATGCTATCTCATTTGATGCAGGGAATACTGTTTGCAATAGTTTATTTTTCTTATCTGGAGCAAAAACTGCATATTGACACAAACATTAGATATCTGCTAAGGTTTCATGCTCTGAAAAGAATGTGCTGGGATTTCATATCTGAGAGACCCCTTGAAGAAAGTCTAGTGACCAGCTCATGAAGTGAATACTAAGCACACTTGTTACATATTTATCATTCAGTCTTGTGTTTGACATCATTGAGTACGTAAGCAAGTGGCATTGTAAGAATTCTTTATAACTATACAAAGTTCATTTTATTCCACAATCTATTCAGGATTCTGGAAGAGAAGGCAACTAGTGTCATTCTGAAGAGAAATGGATGGGCTTGGCCATACAGGACAGGAATTCAGCTGCTTGAGTCATGGAGACAAAGTGTTGAATCTTCAAGCCTAGATTGGGCTATAGTATGAGTTCAAGGTCATAGTGAGGAATTATCTGAAAATGAAAATTAAATAAAAGATAAGAGAATAAAAAAAGAATGGGAGTGTTATCTTACTTAGGAGAGGTAGCACACACAGAATAAACCCAAGATGACATGAGAGTACTTGTGAAATTCCTTGGAACAAGTTTTCATTCACTATTTTGTCTGTGTGGTTCTGATATGTATACATGAGTGTAGACACACACATGTCACAGAATCCTTGGGTTTATCAGAAAACAATTTTTGGAAGTGCTCCTGAAGGGGCACAGGCAGCCTGCCTCTGTGCTTTCTCACCCTTCAGAGAACTTCTCCTCTCCCCATCCCTACCCCCTGCTCTTTCTTACCTCTTGAGTGGAACTCCCCATCCCCTACCTGGCTTTTCAGAGAGGCCCCCGGCCCATAGCCAAAATATTGCTATCCCTGTTTTCATAGTGGCATTCCCTAATGAACAACCCCCCCAAGCCCTCAGGTCGCTGAAGCTGGCACACCCCCTAATAGATGGCCAAGCACTTCCCAATGCAGGTGGCACCTGTCCTTGGGAAAGTGGAAGATCAAAGATAAGTGCCCCACATTTGAGCCATGAAGGGAGTGCAATTAAGCATTTGCAGGCAGCTGAGACTAGTTTGTAAAAGTATACTAATTCCTGATAGCACCATAAAGTTATTTCCCAGACCAGAAGAGTCCCCCTCTCCCAATTGCTTGATTCTGCTCTGCTGCCTGAACAGTGTTGTCATATCCCCCTGTCACTCTGAAGCCCAAAGAGTCTCTGCTTATGCTTGTATAAAAACGCCAAGTCCCTAGGTGCTTCATCACACTCATGTCTTGCTCAGTGGGAAGGTTTTTGATCTGAGTCTGGTTCAAATAAATAATAATAATAATAATAATAATAACAAAGACTTGTTTCACTACATCAGGTCAGCAGTTCTTAGCGTTCTTCTGGGGATCCCACCAAGACCTGGATACAACACTGCTTTTCTTCCACTGTGTAAGCCAGAGATTGTCCTCAGGATATCACTTACACAGCAAGTGCTCCCATCCAGAGAGCCATCTCACAGTCCTGACAATGAGACAAAGTGCCTTTAGCATGGTGAGATCTGTGGAAAAATAGAGGAAGTACTACATAGTCTGTTGAAAGTGAGCCATGGTACAAGAGTGCACATGGTGTATTTTTCTGGTTCAGAACTCCTTAATAATATCATGACAATTTCTATTTTAATTCTAGTCTGATATCAAATGTAAAAAGAGATAAATGATCTTGGTGCCATTTATATATGATACCTGATGTGTAATTGAGAAAGTTTCCTTCTCAACATGGTCAAACAGAATATATGTCTTCCTGTTTGTGAAATTTTTCTGAATACTGAGCCATGAACTAAAGCCTCAAAGTCTAGAATGATAAAATGGTATTGCTGATACAGTAAACCAAAGTAAGAAAAAAAAAATGTATGGCAGGATTTTCCCAGTCCAATTACATTAAAATATTAGTGCAGCAAGCCTGTGATTAGACAGGGAACAGGGAGGCAGAGCGAAGAGTTGCAGTGACAGAGAGCGACTCAGAGGAGGGAGGAGGAAAAGCCGAGATGGAGGTGGATGGACAGGAAGAAGATCCTGATCCTGCGTGTCTTTAAATAGCCACAGGTAGTTATGAATATCATATAGGAATAGAATGATTGGGATAACTTGTCTGATATAGGTGGCAGCTTGTATCATTACCAATTGGCTCTGAAATTATTGTGTGGGCATCTCATAAATTGAGAATTTATTGATATTTAAGTCTGACTTGTTAATTATAAGCTTCTAGAGTTTCATTTTACTGGGTTACTGGAAGATGGAACGGCTGACCACTGGGGGATTATGGCAGAGAAAGAACTACCAGTTCCAGAGACAAGCAAACTGGAGCTGGGAACACAATGCTCAGATGATGGTGGGGGCTATCTAGAGACAGAGGCCGCAGGACCACGCCGCCAGTAGCAGGGGAAGCCTGCTGGTGGTTTTTTGTATTTCCTACACAGTGTGGCTTCCAGAGTCTCAAGGATAATAGAACAAGAACATCAGATGTGAAATGAATTTCCTTTGTTAATTTTGTTTTTAGTATCTACATGTTACCTGCATTTATGTACACTACATACATGCCTGGCATCCACAGAGCATGAAGAAGTCATTGAATACTCTGGAAGTAGAATGACAGAGAGTTGTCTGTGAGCCAAGGTCTGGATGATGGAAGCCAAATTTTGATCCATTAGAAGAGCAGCAATTGTCGTTATCAACTGAGCCACCTCTCTTGCCATATGTGTTTCCTTATACATTGTGTTCTTTTGCTGGAATATATTCATTTAATAGTCATATAGTTATAAATTTAGGTGGGTTAACAGAAATAGCAAGGTCAAAGTATGTTCTTGAAAGAATGGGGTATATATTTGATAGGGAATTATAAGAAAAATGTTAAATTAAAATGATGTGGGTAATTTGAATTTAATAATTTATATTTCCACAAATCCATATTTCTTTCATTATAATATGAGAAAGGTAGTACCTAAGACATACCTAGATATTGTAAAGTAAATAAAATGTAGCCTATACAACATTAGACATCAGACAGAAAAATACACTGAATTTTGTATTCTATAGGATGACTGTTATTGGTACAATCGCACTAGTAGATATCCATCATTAACATAATGTGCTGCTTCTTATAAAAGATGTAGATCATGTGCCAGTCAGTCACAACATTTCTGTTGAACTTTAATCACTGGTTTCTTGAAAATCTCTTCTAGAGAGTATAAATAGTTCTAGACAACCACTCAATGAAGTATCATATGCTAGGGAAATACAGGCTTTATATATTAAAGGTGCAGGCTTGAAGAGGCTATTTCAAAACCAAGATGAATAATGGCATTTGAGGAAAGCTAGCTAAGTTTTCTTTGTGTCTTCTATACACATACCCATACATACCCACACATACTCATAAACCTGTACAAGTGAGAAAATGCACACATGTTCATGAACACAAAATGTATATACATTATAATATTAAATGATATATAAAATTGAAATTGTTCTAAAGTTGAAATTTTAATTTATTCAAGAAATGGCAAATTAGGCCACAATTTTTTGAGTATACATTGTGCACCCCTAAATAAACAATGATGTAGGTAGTTTAGAGTTTAATTTGCGGGACTCTAAAATTCTTAAAGAAATGTCCATATGATCAAATTAAAAATGACATTTAAGTATACTTTATACAGGAGGAAAAAGCTCATTAAAATGCCTCAATTGTATTAGTCATAGGAGCAACGTAGTTTGAGGATAGTCTGCCTGTCTTACTCCTACCATATTGATTACAACTGTTTTACTTCAAGAGTTTAAGAGAGTAAATGAGTAATAAACTGTCATCTGTTCCTGATAGGAATGATTTTAATTTGTAGCACCAATTTGTGTGCCAATTTGATAACATATAGACCAGTCATTGTACAGCAATGAAGATGAAGGAATTTCAGCTGTAGTAACACAAACATGGATGGGTTTCAACTAATAAACTAAGAGACTAAAGAAATATATAATGTATGTGTTAAATACTTTACATGAATTTATATAAAAGCAAAATTAGTTTTGATTCATTTACATGAGGTTGTTAGTCCATTTGTATTGTTAAACAGAGCTTGCATGATGGATAGAGGGGAACATTTATCATGGTTCTGAAGGCTACAGTTAAAGGCTCTGGAATTTGGTGTCTGCTAAGAAATACATCCTCTGAGGCAGAGGATGCAAGGCAAAAGAACCTCCAGCAAATGCCTGTATATGGAGGGACAGCTATTTATACTTATGAAAGAGGAACTTTTCTAGCCTAATCATCCCTTAAAGTTACCACTGCTTTTGTCTCACTGACAACAATTAAATTCTGAAGGGCACAAATTCAATAATAGCCGATATACAAGTAAAACTACCAAGCAAAGATGTGATAAACGTTCAGATAGATGCATTTTAAATGAGATTTTATTGCAGGGGGTAGGGGAGTTTTGGGCTTCTCAAAGACTGTGAAATAATCCAGCTTGTCAGGGAACATGTCCTTTTGTTTCTATCATGGAGAAGACTTGATGCTTAAGTGTGAATTTTCCTTGTCATAAAGAGGCAGCCACCCCTTGACCAGTCCCTACCATTTATAGGACTGTCTATACTGTGTAAGTAGTTTCATTTCCCCACATGAATAATCTTATAAGTTCTCAGAGCTGCCACAGCAAAGCTTGCTAGTCACACACAAATCTACTCATTACTCTTACTTTGGTCTTTACTGATTTTTTTTTCTTTTTTGCTGTATGGGAAGAACTTTTGATAAATATTCCATTATATAGATCCTCAACATTAAACCTCAATGCTGGGAATCCTCATTGTTTTATATCAAGAAAGTAATTTTCTTCCTTCCCCCATTTAATTAATGCTAAAAGGACAATATTTGGTGGATATAGTACTATTTATAACTTGGTGAGAAGTGGTGGGAAGACAGTTAATAGGAGTAAAATATATTGCATGAAATGCTCAATGAATTAATAAAAATGTTTAAAGAAAAATATATTCTTTGAGAATACCCAGATCTTCCCCCATTCCCTATCTAACTTAATTAATGTATGTGTTGGTTCAGAGGTTGTGGGTCAGAGTTGATTTTCATATATGAACAGGATATCTGTCCATTTGTCTATCAGATGTCTCAATCAATATATAGGATTCATTTCTGAAATAAAATCTGTAAATATCACCCTAGCATCCGAAACAGATAGTTTTGGGTCAAATAGCTAAATTCACACTAATGACTGAAGTACCAAAAGTGACTGAGAACAAAGAGAAATGAAACTGGACAGTCAGGAAAGAAAACGGAAGCCAGACATTAAGCAAATGGCAAGTCAGGGGCTAAAGAATCAATGCTCAATTGTATGTGAGTGAACAGTCACAGGAAAATTCTGTGGCCACACAGACCAATGGCATATATGCTCTAATAGCACACATTTATCAACTTTCTGTAAGGAATACACTTTGCTAGAAGAGGAGGAAATGTCAAAATGAAATTGATTGAGGCTAACTTCCACTGTTCTTAGGATGTGATTCTCTCTTTATGAATCAACCAGCATTCACTGACTGTTTCAGTTATATCCTGAAGAGAGAGGTGGGGATGCTGGGATCTCATTTACCAAGACAGAGGTATCTCCTGTTTCTGAACCCACCCTTGACCTAATAATGACAAACCACTCTTCGGATTTCTTTGCATTATTAATGAGGTTATAACTTGATCCTCAGATGCTTCAGTGTATGAGGTTATCTTTTCTGCACTCTCTAAAGCAATGGATCCATTGGGGAGTCAGAACATAGCTTATTCTTCACACAAATTCACTCATATTTATTTCCTAAAAGCTTTATTAATTGTGATATCACGAGATTGTGTTTGTATGTGTGTGTGTTTAAAAGTACATATACATATATATGTATGTATATATATATATATATGCTTTTTATTGTTGATAACAATCTTTTCAGACATGTTTAGTAAATATATACTTTAAGTTTAAATGATGAATGGGATACGCTCTGTATTGCTATAAAAAGACTGTGTTATTACTTCATTGCTGGTGGAATTGCAAATTGGTACAACCACTCTGGAAATCAATGTGGCAGTTCCTCCAGAAATTGGACATAGTTCTACCAGAGGACCCAGCTATACCACTCCTGGACATATACCCAGAAGATGCTCCAACATGTAATAAGGACACATGCTCCACCATGTTCATAGCAGCCTTATTTATAATAGCCAGAAACTGGGAACAACCCAGATGTCCCTCAACAGAGGAATGGATACAGAAACTGTGGTACATCTACACAATGGAGAACTACTCAGCTATTAAAAACAATGAATTTATAAAATTCTTAGGGAAATGGATGGATCTGGAGAGTATCATCCTGAGTGAGGTAACCCAATCACAAAAGAACACATGGTATGCATTCTCTGATAAGGGATTCTTAGCCCAGAAGTTTGAAATACAGGAAAAACAACCCACAAACCACAAGAAACTTAAGAAGAAGGAAGACCAAAAGGTGGACATTTTATTCCTTCTTAAAAGGGGGAACCAAATACCCATGGAAGGAGTGGTAGAGATTAACTATGGAGCAGAGACTGAAGGAAGGACAAGCCAGCCTAAATATAGCTATCTCCTGAGAGGCTTGGACAATACCTGACTAATACAGATGTAGAGGCTCACAGCCATTCATTGAACTGAGTACACAATCCCCAATGAAGGAGTTAGAGAAAGGTTCTATGGAGCTGAAGGATTTGCAGCCCCTTAGGATGAACAACAATTACTAACTAGTACCCTCAGAACTCCCAGGGAGCCATCCACCAACCAAGGACTATACATGGTGGGACTGAATGTTTTGGCAGCATGTGTATAGTAGAGGATTGTAAATTTGATCATCAATAGGAGGAGAGGACCTCGGCCTTGTGAAGGTTCTGTGCACCAGTGTAGGGGAATGCCAGGGCTGATAAGTGGAAGAGGGTAGGATCGCAGGCATGGGGAGGGGGGAGGCAATAGGGGTTTTTCTTGTTGTTTTTGCTTGTTTGTTTATTTTATGGAGGGGAAACTGGGAAAGGAGAAATTTACATGTAGAGAAAGAGAATATCTAATAAAAAATAAATAAATGAAAAATATTAAAAAGGCTGTGTTAAAATATGAGTATTTTAAAATAAATTTATAGTGTCAATTCAACTATAGTAATCTTTTTTAGGACCTCAAATTATAGTATGTCTCCAACATTTACAAAGAATTTTCATCATATAAGATTTTTCCAGAAGATCTAGTTTGCACTGTGTAGAGCAGAACTTAAAGGAGGTGATGCTTCGTGGATTTGCTCTTGTATCCTTCCTCTTTTCCCCAGTGTATTAGTCTGCCAACGTGGTGTTTCTTTACTTAATTCAAATAAAGCTGGCTGAATCTGCTTTTACTGGTGACTCTCCAAACTCATGAAAGGTACACCATTTCCTTATACCATTTTTTTTTCCTTAAATGGATTAAATCTCATCACAATTATAGTTCTTTGTAGGTAATGCCTTTGGTCTCATAGGAACCAGTCTGGAGGAGAAAGAAACTTGAGTATGATGAGTAAACTAGCCTTGTCTTTATGGATTTCAATGCATTATCATCCAGAGACCATTTCTTCATCCAAGAACCTACCAATATCCTGGACCCCTTGGGTTATTGGCATGTTTACACACAAGCTTGTTTTGAAAACATCCCTGAAAGCTAATAGCACTGAGATTGATTTTTTGTTACCAAGATAAGAGGTGTTTTGTAATCATGACATTTTAGCCTCTATATAGAAGAGTTTGCATTAACAAGTTCAGAGAGTGCCTGTAAGAATATTTTTCAAGTTGTATGTTTCTTTTTTTAATCTTTCCAGTGTAACATTATGCTTGTGACTTGTGAGTTTGATCATTTAGAACAGAATGTATTTTCTTCTGAATTGGTTTCAAAGAAAAGTAGTTGTTTCTCATTTACATAATTCCTGGGTTATATTGGCTTGGAATCTCCATCAATGTCCACGTAGTCAGTTGTACAATTCAAGGGTACTAGTACAACATTACAAAATTTTACAATTAATAAAACTGTTACTAAAACAAGCAGATTCTTGCTTCAGTAGACACCCTTCAGTTACTGTCAACCTGTCCCTACTCTAATGCAATGCTATGATTCCTGCCAGATGTAAACTTCACTCAAGGTTTCAGACATAAGTCAGCGAAATACAAAAAGCCCAGTTCATTTGGTTTGGGTTTAGCATGCTTTATTAAGCCGTACATTAAAGAAAGGGCTAAACAGTTGTGTAGTCATTTAAACTTTGGTATCATTTTTGTATATATTTAGTGACAAGAACTTAGAATATTATATTCATTGATTTTAACTTAGCAGTCTACAGAACACTTGGCTCTGGCCGGAGTCTCTGCAAGGAGATGTCGTTGCAGTGTGGTAAGTGCTCGGAGGTGTTCTTTTACCATCAAGCACATTAATTTCCCAGAAGATTTATGAAAAAGTTGAGAAAAAATTTAACCTGGTCTAGGTAGCAAATGTATAATTTAATGAGACATTTTTAGTTCAAATGATAGAGTGCACATGCAGTAGGGAATATGTCTTATTTTCTTTGTATTTTTATTAAATAGCCAGGGGACAAAATTCAGCTAAAATATCATGATGATTTCTAAAGTAACTAATCATCTGCTGATGACTCTTCCTACTTATACACTTTGTCTTATTAATTCTATAAAATGTGTCACTAATAATTACTCTATTCATTTTTTGTATAAAAAATAGACCTGCAATTAAAAATCAGACCTATTACAATAATCCTTTTCCTTTCCTTGGAAAAATAAAAAGTATTTTTTTTTATTTTAAAAATCTGTAATCTTTTCTTTCCAAAAGTTTTCTTGATATTTTGAAGTTTATCTTAATATATAATATTTGGCACATATTAAAAATAAATGCTTATGGAAATGAAAGGTATTTATGACTAACAGCTTTTAAGAACACAAATCATTTTTTTTTATTTTTAGACCATTACAAAAGAAAACATTTATTTGAGTTCCCTAGAGCTTATTTATTTATTTATTTATTTATTTATTTATTTAAAATCCAGTCTTCCTCCCCTTTTCTGTTCTCCTTCCCACAGTTCCTCATCCCATTCCTCCTCCCCTCTGTCTCTGAGAGGATGTTTCTCCACCTTCCAGGCCTCCCCACTCCCTGGGGCCTAAAGTCTCTTGAGGGTTAGGCATATCTTTTTGCACTGAGGTTAGACCCTGCAGTCCTCAGCTACATATGTGTCAGGGGCCTCTGACCAGTTCATGCCTGGTTGGTCCCTAACCTCACAGGGATCGAGGTTACATGAGACTGCTCGTCTTCCTGTAGGGTTGTCTCTTCTTAAGCTTCTTCCACCCTTTCCATCAATCTTAAGGTTCCCCAACTTCAGTCCAATGATCAGATGTAAGTATACTCACTTGTCTCAGCCAGCTTCTGACTGGACCTCTCAGAGGACAGTCATGCTAGGCTCCTATCTGTAAGCACATCATAGCATCAGTAATAGTGTCAGGCCTTGGTGCCTCTCCATGAGATGGATCCCAAGTTGGACTTTCACTGGATCATCTTTCCTTCAGTCTCTTCTCCATTTTTGTCCCTGCAGTTCTTTTAGGCAGGGACAATTCTAAGTCACAAATTTTGACTCTAGGTTGGCAATCTCATTCCTCCAATTGAGGCCCTCTCTATTTACGAGAGGTGGACTCTTTCAATTCTCTCCCCACTGTTGGGCATTTCATCTAAGGTCCCTTCCTTTGAGTCTCTCTCACTTCACAGGTCTCTGGTACTTTCTAGAGAGTCTCTCCACCTCCCACCCCCAGAGTCTGAATATTTCCATTCATTCTGCAGGCTCTCTGGGATTCTCCGTTGTCCCCTCCCCCATATGTAATCCTGTTCCCTTTTCCCCTTCTACCCAGCTCTCCCACCCAGATCCCTCCTTCTCTCTGCCTTTCCTGATTATTTTTCTCTCCTTCTAAGTAGGATTGAAGGATCCCCACTTGGGCCTTTCTGCTTGTTAAACTTATTCTGTAGGTTACATTTTAGGTATTCTGTCCTTTTTTACTAATATCCACTTGTTAGTGAGTACATACCATGCATCTCTGTTCGGGTCTGGATTAACTCACTCAAGATAATATTTTCATTTTCCATTCATTTGCCTGCAAAACTCATGATGTCCTCATTTTTAATAACTGAATAGTATTCAATTGTGTAAACTAACCACATTTTCTGTATCTATTCTTTATATGAGGGACATCTGGTTTGTTTCTAGCTTCTGTCTATAACAAAGAAGGCTGCTCTGAACATAGTGGAGCATTTGTCCATGTGGTATGGTGGAACATCTTTTGTGTATAGATCCAAGAGTGTTATAGTTGGGTCTTCAGGTAAATCTACTTCCAGTTTTCTGAAAAAACCATTTGATTGATTTCCAGAGTGGTTGTAGCAGTTTGCAAATCCACCAGCAATGGAGGAGTGTTCCTCTTTCTCACATCCTTGCTAGCATGTGTTGTCCCTTGAGATCTGATCTCAGTCATTTTGATTGGTGTGAGATGGAATCTGAGAGTCATTTTGATTTGTATTTCCCTGATGACTAAGGGCTTTGAACATTTCTTCATGTACTTTTCAGGTCATTAGAAATTCCTGTATTGTAAAATCTCTGTTTAGCTCTGTATTTCATTTCTTAAACTGAGTTGCTTGGGTTTTTTTGTTTGTTTGTTTGTTTTTGTTTTTGTTTTTGGGAGGCTAGCTTCTTGAGTTCTTTATATATTTTGGATATTAGCCCTCTATCTGATTTGGGGCTGATGAAGATTTTTTTCCAGTCTGTAGTTTGCCAGTTTGTCCTATTGACTGCCTTTTGCCTTATAGAAGCTTTTCAGTTTCATGAGGTCTCATTTAATTAGAGCCTGAGCCATTGGAGTTCTATTTAGAAAATCCTCCCTGCCCCTTGCCAATGAGTTTAAGATTCTCTCCCATTTTCTCTTCTATTAGATTCAGTGCATCTGGTTTTATGTTGAGGTTCTTGATTGACTTAGACTTGAGTTCTGTACAAGATGACAAAAATAGATCTATTTTCATTTTTCTGCATACAGGCTGCCAGTTAGACCAGCACCATTTGTTGAGCATTCTTTCTCTTTTTCCGTTGTATAAACTTTGGCTTCTTTGTCAAAGATAAAGTATACATAAGTGTGTGGGTTTATTTCTGGGTCTTCAATTCTATTCCATTGATCAACCTGCCTATCTCTGTACCAATACCATGCCGTTTTAATTACTATTGCAGGTACAGCTTGAGGTCAGGAATGGTGATTTCCCCAGAAGTTTTTATTGTTAATAATTGTTTTCTGTATTCTGAGTTTTTTGGTTTTCCATATGAAATTGAGGCTTGCTCTTTCTATGTCTGTGAAGAATTGAGTTGGGACTTTGATGGGGGTTGTGTTGAAACTGTAGATTACTTTGGTAAGATGGCCATTTTTACTCTATTAATCCTGCCAATCCATGAGAATAGGAGATCTTTCCATCTTCTCTGCTCTTTTGTTTTATTTTTTTTCTTGAGAGACTTGAAGTTCTTGTTGTATAGATCTCTCTCTTGCTTAGTAAAAGTTACACCAAAATATTATATACTATTTGTGGCTATTGTGATGAGTGTTGTTTCCCTAATTTCTTTTTCAGATTGTGTATTATTTATATAAATGATGGCTACTGATTTGTTTGAGTTAACTTTATATCGACCACTTTGCTGAAATTGTTTATCAGCTGTAGAAGTTCTCTGGTGGAATTTTTTGGGCCACTTACACATACTATCAGATCATCCACAAATACAGATACCTTAAGTTCTTCCTTTCTTTCTAATTCCCCTTAATCTCCTTTTGTTTTCTTACTGCTCTAGCTAGAACTTTGAGTACTGTATTAAATAGATATAGAAAAAATGGGCAGCCTTGGCTTTTCCTGATTTTAGTGGGATTGTTTTAAGTATCACTCGATTTAATTTCATATTGGCTTTCTGTTTGCTGTATATTTCTTTTATTATGTTTAGGTATGGGCTTTGAATGCCTGATCTTTCTAATATTTTTAACATGAAGGAGTGTTGTATTTTGTCAAATGCTCTTTTCAACATCTAATAAGATGATCATGTGAGTTTTTTCTTTGACTTTGTTTATATAGTGGATTATGTTAATGGATTTGCAAATGAAACAAACATGAAATTTGAAATTAACAAAAGGAAGAAAAATGCTCTCATGCATTCAAGTTTTTAAAAAAAAGAATGTAGTAGTCGTCAACAAGTCACTATAGTTATCAATGAAAATGATACATTCCACTAGTAGCTTGATAATCTTGGGAATAAATTTCTCATTTTATTGACATGTTCATTTAATTAATACTGGGTTTACCAGTCATTATACTGTTTCCTACTGTATTGGTTTTATCTCAGTTAGTAGATTTCCATTTTCCTAAATAATTGCAATGAAACGATCTGAGTTTTATGAACATAAATGATTCTGTGGTTTACTTGGTGTGCCTTTGTTCTCCCAGATATTGCAATAACTTCTGTAAAAATTAAGGGAATGTGTGCTACTCAACAAAATCATAATGAAGCAACTCCTCCAGGACTTAACAGAGTAGGTGCAAAAGCAAATATGCAGCACTAGAGACAGGTAAACCCAGGGCCAACAGATAAAACCAATCAATTAGCAATTCTGTCTAGAGGCTGACACTGAGTTTAAGAAAGATGTTGAGAAGAAGTTAAAGTCTGAAAAGATTCTCAGGACTTTAAGAAGCTTTTTTTTGTTGTTTTTTGGCTTTTTGATTTTTTTTTTTTTTTTGAGAATTTTACAGACAAGTACTGTAGCTACATCATCTCTCCCCTTTCTTCAGTATCCAACTTCTGCATTGCCCTAGTCTCTCTTAAATACATGATCTCTTATCTAATTATTTTTGCATAAGTATATCCGACTGAATCCATTTAGGGCTGCACCTATGCACATTTGTTTAGGACCTGACAGTTTGGTATTGGTAACCTATAGGGGCATGTCTTTAGCGAAGGCTGGTTTTCCCTCTTTTAGCACCCATTAATATCATAACTCCTTATCTAGAAGTATGGTATTGTGATATTTCCCTTATTTAGATGGAGCCTCAACTAATATTGGAATTGGTACAGGTCATGTTTGAATGACCATCGTTTTGAAATTGTATGTGTTTAGCTTCCCTATTATGTAGAAGGACCTATCTCAGAACAGATAGCCTAGTCCTCTGGCTCTCAGTCTTTCTGGTCCTTCTTGCACCCTGTTTTCTGAGTGTTCAGACTAACAATTTCATTGTAGAGGTATCCACCAGGACAGGGCACACAGGGTCATTGGTTCTTTCCATTTTGGCAAGTTGTAGTTTTCAGTAATGTATACAATCTGCTTTAAAAAATGATATTTCTTTCTTTAATAAGATGTTGAGTGCTGTACTTATCTGTGTGTATAAGAATAATTATTTGCAATGCTGCTAGACATTATACAGGTTTAGAAATGCAGTATTACTTCAGTACCCAAACCAGGTATTGGCATAACATAAAAGAAAATTACAAGTCAATATTGTTGAGTAACAGAAGTAAAAATCTTTCTTAAAATTATAAACCAAATATAGGTAAATATCAAAAAGATCACCCAACAGAATTATCAAGTCAATTTGAATAACAATTATATTAGAAAATTATATAAATGCACTTAAAGACACATAAATTCTTCATAAGTAGAGAAAATCATGAAGCAATCCTATTAATTCCAGGAATGAATGAGATTTTCCTAATTTCTTTTTCAATTTAGTACATGAAATAATACAGACATCAATAAGCTGGAGCCATAAGAAGAAATCAAATTAACACACACACACACACACACACACATACACACACACACACACTCACACTCACAGGAAAAGTGATATCAAATTTTCCCAATTTCCAGATTATTTGATATTATGTATAAATGATTCCTAAAATTCTACCAGAAATTTTGTAGACCTGATTAATTATTTCAGTAAAGTGGCAGGATTCAAAACAACTTAGAAAAATCTATACTCTTTCTAGATACCACTACTAAACACATGACAAAAGGATCATATACCACCTCCATTCCCAGGAGATGTCACCTCAATGATGCTGGTCTCTTCTTAATCACCGCTAATTTCTTAGCTCCAGCTAACCAGCATCAATAGTCCCAGTAATGCAAAGTTTTCTCTTTTTAGTTCTGGTATCTTGTTAATCACAGCTGATACTTCAGCCCCAGCTAACCAGAACCACAGAATCTTTACAATCAAAACTACATGGTCCTGATAAGAGCCTTTAATCTTCCCTCTGAAATTTCACAAGCCAGGCCTCCATCTTCTGCACTGTTCTCAACATGATCTTCCAAGCTCCCACAGACATTCCACAGAGTTCTTAACAAACAGTGGCTCTTCTAGCTCAAAGTTCCAAAGTCCTTCCACAGTCCTCCCCAAAACATGATCAGATTGTCACAGGAATATCCCACTCCTGGTACCATTTTGTCTTAGTCAGGGTTTCTATTCCTGCACAAACATCTTGACCAAGAAGCAAGTTGGGGAGGAAAGGGTTTATTCAGCTTACTTCCACATGGCTGTTGATCACCAGAGGAAGTCAGGACTAGAACTCAAGCAGGTCAGGAAGCAGGAGCTGACGCAGAGGCCATGGAGAGATGTTTTTTATTGGCTTGCTTCTCTTGGCTTGCTCAGCCTGCTCTCTTATAGAACCCAAGACTTCTAGCCCAGGGATGGCACTACCCCTTTGATCACTAATTGAGAAAATGCCCCACAGCTGGATCTCATGGAGGCATTTCCCCAACTGAAGCTCACTTCTCTGTGATAACTCCAGCCTGTGTCAAGTTGACACACAAAACTAGCCAGTACACACAGCAAAGAAAAAAAATCACATGATAATCTTATTAGATGTTGAAAAAAAGCACACTCCTTCATGTTAAAAGTATTAGAAAGATCAGGCATTCAAGGTCCATACCTAAACATAATAAAAGAAATATACAGCAAACCAACATCTAATATCAAATTAAATCAAGAGATAATTGAAACAATCCCACTTATATCAGGGACAAGACAAGGCTGCCCACTTTTTCCATATCTATTCAATACAGTACTCAAATGCTAAGTTGATTGTTTATATTTTCCTGCTTTAGCCAATTACAAGACAATTTCAATGTGGACATGTGTGGCATTGCACATTAAGTAGGTAAAATAAAAGGTGCCAATGTATATATAAATATGATAGTGTTATAAGCTATTAAAATTTCCAATATTATTGTAGTATAAAGAGAAGAGATGAAGTAGCTAATGAAGTAGGCCATGACTAACTTGTGAGAACTCAATATTTAGTATTTAGCATTTACCTAAAACAGACAGGAAGTTAAAACAGAACTCCCTAGTTCTCCTGCCAGCTGTAACAAGAAACAGGTAAATGGTATTTCTTCTTAAACTTACACAGTGATGGAAGCAATATAAAAATCCACAGGAAATAGAAACTATAAGGAAGCTTTACAAATGATGGGATAAAGCATATGTCCATAGCCCACACACAACAGAACCCAAAAGATAATGAGCAATGTGATTGTCATCTCCAGAATCCTTCTTAGTACTGAATGTACAAGTAATTACTGCTTAAAGGCCAGAATGAATAATTCTTCTTTATGAAATTAAGCATAAAACTTGACAAGGAAACTGATGCCAACTTTTTTTGTGCTCTTCACATGACACTTTACATGAGTGTTCCTGAGTCATTTCGTTTTAATACAATATACTTTGTACTTGGTGTTTGAATGACATTAAGGAAGGTGTGACATTTTAGGGAATTGTCTTCTTACTGGTGAAAAAAATGGTAATGCAGACAGGCAGCAAACATTCATCAGGGTTTGACATGATATCAGAAATCACTCATACTGCATTTCTATCTGAACATTTAATTCAATGGGATTCGCTTCTCTTGAGTAGGAGATGAGAAGCTGTGGGATGAAATGAACATTTGGCTGTGAGCTGGAATTGAGGGCTTGACCCTATCCTTGCTGATAGCATACTCGATGACTTACATCTTTTTCATTTTGTTAAGCAAAAAATGCTTATCACAAATATTCCATAGAAAATGTTGAGCACATTGCCTCTCATCACTAAGCACTCAATAAACAGAACCAGCTGATACTCACATCTTGCATGATGAACTGTTGGGTTGCATGTTACTTTGGGCCCTTAAAGGTGTCTCCTAATGTAGGAGAAATGAGTTCTAAATTTGAGGTTAGTTACGCTTCTTCATTTTGGGTAGATATTCTTATTTTCTTTATATAGTTTAAATGACTCTGATCATTGTGTGACCATGAAACAGATTTTTCTTTACCAAGGAGTAAGAATTCTAAAGTATTATTTAGAAGCATCTTGAAAGTATAATGAATACTTAATGACCCTCATTCTGAAAAACTACAAATGGAGTTTTAGTGTACTTAATGAATATACTTCGAAGGTCACAAGTTAAGAAAGTCTGTAATAACCCAATTGACAGAGTAAAAATGTATTCAAGAATGGCTGGACTCCTAATAAAGACAGAAAGCTGTTGATTTTTTTTTAAAAAATAAACCAAATGACTTTTTTTCTAGAAGAACAAAAACAAAATAAATTCGACATTAATGTTATCATAAAGTAAGACTATGACCCTGCAAGTGTTTGTGCCATGGCTTATTCTGACAATAGACCTCACATAACAACATGGTAAAGAGTCACAGTGACAATACTACCCACCATGAGCGTCTGCTGAGTTCTGTTTTACTGTAGTGAAGCCAGTGAATACAGCCAGAGAATTACATAGCTTTGTCTGTCATTGCTAATAGAAATCACTGAAAGTTCAAATGCCATTTCAATGTCTACACAAGCAAAACCTAGTGGATTTTCATAGTCATGTGACAAGCCCCATGTTTCTATTTTTACCTGGACTATTTTTGTTTCTTTCATTTTTGTTTTTGTTTTTGTTTTATGTAAAACCTCTTCAATCTAGAGTCTAGGGAATAAAATGAATGATCAAAAACTAAAAGAATCCTGCTTCATGGAACATGCTGTTTCTGAATGATGAGAATTTATAACTCATCCCACCAATTCACATTTGAGGTTGCTGTTTTACAGATATTCATTACAAAAGACTCTGGAGATATCTTAGTTAGCAAATAAGAAGAAATTCAATGAAATGTATCTAAAATTCCAAGGTCAAGATAATGAAAGTATCATTGAGAAATCTTCTATGGAATCAAGAGAAAGTTTTAATTAGAAGGAAAATAACAGGATAATTTTATAGATGATGTTAATAAGACCTTAGATTCCCACAACATTCTAGTCAAACATTAAGGTAGCTATGCCAGTGAGACTTCATATCTACAATTTCTCTGACATTTCCAGGAAACACAAATACATGGCAATCTTCCTATTTCTTTGTCTCTTAAAATCCTCTGCCCTTTTCTTCCACTATAAAAGGAAGACACCAATAGACATGCTAAATGAGGAGGGTTCATAAGGCTTCAACCCTAGGCAAAGAATTACAGGCAAGTAAGGAAAGCTGGGAGTGAAAGAATCTTCCCTAGAAAGAACACAGCAACTGATTACCCAATAACCGAATGGTCAGCCCTGAAAAACATAAATATAAGGAACATTGTGCAGACTGAAAACATTGTACTTATATATTCAGGAATACACACATATGCATATAATAACAATTAAAGGAAAAGAAGACATGAATTTGATAGAACAAGGGTAGAAGTAAATGGAAGGTATTGGAGAGAAAATTAAAGCAGAAAATTATGCAAATATAGTATAATTTCAAAGAAATTAAAATATTTCAACATTATTACTGTATGAAGTTAAACAGGTATAATATTTTCTGATAAGATATAAATTATATGAATATAAGTTATGTGAATAATAGTTGAAGATAGAGAAATGAATAAATTAATATTTCTCTGCTATATTTCCTACATACTTCTTGGATGCCTAAATAGGCATGATCTAAACTACCATGTTAGAAAGACTTGAGTAACCACTTGTGAATCTTGGCCTCAGGAAACCCAAAGGATCTCAGGCCTGAACACTCTGGGTTCTTTTCAATGCCACAGAAAGACCTGGTTTATGAGATAACTGAACTTGCCAGTATGAGAAAAAAACTGAATGCAGGTGTCAATAAGCCAAGACAGCTACTCATAACCCTATCTTTAAAAGAAGTAATAATGGTCCAGTACTAATGAGATTGCTCACCTTGTAGAATTGCTTGGCTTTAAGTCTGAAGATCCAAGAGTTCAATCCTCAGAAATCATGTTGTAGAAGTAGACCCTCTCCCAAGAATTATCCTCTGAGTTTCACAAGTGTGCATTCACACACACACACACACACACACACACACACACACACACACTAGCATATGAATGAATAAATAAATTAATAAATAATAAATAAATGTAAAATTGAGTTTAAAATAAAACCAAAGGCTCTGAATATAGCTAGGGAAGCTAGGACTGTGAATGAGAGGTAGAGACATAACCCAAAGATGTTTATAAATAAACAAGAACATTGTGTGTAGATAAGGTCTTTCACATCAGTGAAAATGTCAGAAAAGGTCACTAGAGCAGATAGGATACATAAACAAGATTACACAGAAACGATATAGGCCTTCCAAATCTTTAACTTAGTCTCCTAGAATATGAAGAAAACAACTAGGTTTTATTTTCCAATAACATCACAAGGGACTCTAAGAGGTTTGATTTTTAAATTTTTATCCCTATTTTTTCAGATACAGTAATTTCCCCTTACAGAGAGATAGCTTCAAGTTCACTTACTGACCCTATTATTGCTCCGGTTCTTGTTCCTATGCAGTTCAAGTTTAGTGTAGTTATTTCTCTTTTACTTCTAAATACTTTGTTTAGTTACACTTAAAAACTTCCATTTTGCTGAATTTTAAACATTTATCTTTTGATTTTTAAGGTATTCACAATGTCTTAATCATTTTTTTTATAGCCTAGAAGAATTCTATAGGACTCATGGATGAGTTCAGAGCATCCCCATGTAAGTTGAGATTCTCCTAATGTTTATATGCTAATGAATTTTTAAATTGTAATTGGATATTTTGAATAGCATAATATAGGAATCTAGGGTCTTATTAACATCTAAGCAGAGTAGCAGGTGGTTTGTTAATTCAGTCTTCATTGCTATTGACATGTAGGGACACAGTGTGCACCGGAGCACGTTCAACATGCACTTGTTTGAGACTCTCCATTTCTCTCTATGAATCTCAGTGTGTTTAAGTCCCTAGCATTCCCTATGCTAAAAAGGCAGGAGTATCCATTGCCACACTCTTAGTTGGATTTTTGTATCTGTTTCCAATGACTGGAATTAAGTGGCAAGAAGATACAGACAGACAAATAATGAGTACATTTGATTCTCATGGGATCAAGGATTTGGGGAACAAAAAGAAAGGCTCCTCATTCTCAGTGTTTTGGCTATTTGAGACTCAGTTTCTATTTTCTCATTAATATTATTGAATTTATTGGAAGAGACAGCATGATAAAATGAGGAAGAAAACCCAACATATACTTAGAGTCCCTAAGAGTGATAGCGTCACAGGTTCTAGTTTCTCAAGCCAGAACCTAGGGTCACCCTTGAATCTCTTTGTACCCCACTGCTCTTGGCAGATGTGCTGAGCTTAGACTGAGAGAAAGCAGAAGAAATGAAATGATGAACCCAACATTTGGACTATCAGGTTTCAAATGCATGTTTAACTTCTGACCTGCTTTCTATGATTCTTTTAGAAAGTTCACTAGCTTCTCTGTCTTATTGTACTTGTACTCATTAAAAAAGACAAGAAGTTAGAACAATTACAGTTAATTTTAAAACAAGTGAATTTTAAATAAATTTCCATTTTGTATTATATATCTTTGTACCAATTATGAACAAAATATGTTTTGATTCCAGAGAGTTTTAAATGAACAGATTTGAATTTTATAGAGAAAAATGAAAAATACCTTTTTGTCTAATCAATTTCTGACAGGGATATTATTAGGCTAGTTACATCATTGACACCCTGCTTTAAAGAATGTGGAAGTAATGATTGAGGTAAGCTCATGTTTCTCCCTTCTAAGATAATGATACATTTGGTTCAGAGTTATTTTATTCTAGTTTCCTATATCAAATATGGATATCTTATACTGGAACCTTCAGAATTGGATATATAGTAAACTGAGGTTGGGGTTTATAGAAAATGAAAAGAGTTTAGATATATCAAAGTCTTCTTAACATATTAGAACAGATATTTTTCTAATGCCTAGAGACACAGAAAGAGAATCTAGGTGTGGTGGTTTGAGTAAGAATGGCCTCCTATAGGTTGATATATTTGAATGCTTGGTCACCAGTTGGTGGAACACTTTGGGATGCATTAGAAGGCTAGGCCTTGTTTGAGGAGTAACCCGTGTTACTTGATGGGTGTGAGATTTGAGGTTTCAAAAGCTAGGGCCATTCCCAATTAGGCAAGTTAGGATACCCAAACCTCTGTCCTGCTTGTGGGTCAGATGTAAGCTCTCAGCTACTGATCCAGTGTCATGCTAGCCTTCCTGCTCCCATGTTCCATACTATGGTGGCCACAGACTCATCCTCTGAAAAATGTAAACACCAATAAAGTCTTTCCTCTATAAGTTTCCTTGGTCATGGTGTCTCTTCATAGCCAGAGTAATGTAACTAAGACACTAGGAATGAGATAAGGGAAATAGAGTGTGGATAGTGAGTGACAGGGACAACTCAAGTGGTGAAGTACCTGCCAGTCAGGCAAGCATGAAGATCTGATTTTGACCTCGGTACCCAAGTTAAATGCCAGGTTCAGTATATACCAGCAATGGGGTGGCTGGCAGGCCAGTAGCAAGCTTAGCCTAATTTAGAGCCAAAGGTCCCCACAAGAGACTCAGTAGCTTTAAGACAGACTACCCCTGAAGCATAGCAAAAGGGTTAATCTCTGGTCTCTACATACAAAGATGTTTATCTACCTGTACATACATGAACACACATATGTACATACTTAAACTCACACTCATATACAGAAATATAAAGAATATTTTTAGTCACAATCCTGTGCAGATAGATTTTATATATGTATGTGCTATGCAACTTTTGTCTAAATGTTTATACAGATTGCAACTTTAGGGCTGACTTTGAGCGGTCAGTGCTCAGATTGATTTAGTGTCAGTGGAAAGGTTTCTTTGGTGATTTTGTAACTTTCTCCACCCCGTAAAGTACAATGTCTTATGAACAAGTATATGTTACACAGATACTTTAATTGCAAGTTTGGTTTGAGGGCTTTGGGACTACACAGTACAGATGGCAATCAGCACTTTCACCTTTTAGAGACAATGTATTTAGCTAGTTATTGAAATTTCTTATGCCTTTATGAATTGGTTTCCTCATTTTCAAAGAAGACAAGAGGGGCTGGAGAGATGACTCAGTGGTTTGCACTCAAATAAAACAACTGCTTAAACTTCTCTGAAAAGAAACTTACTGACTCTTGTTTAAGCAACTGTTCTTCACTGGTCACGTCAGTTCAAAACTTTCTATGTACCATGGGGGAGCACTGCTGTGAAGGAGATAGGCATTAAATCTGTTTGCTAGATGTTAAGCATATCTCCAGTAGACGTTTCCTCATTTACTAGATTCTCTCTTGTTAAATGACATTGCAGTAAATATGCACAGGATTTCATATGTTTCTAAATCATAAAAAGAATCAAATATTCTTTCAACTCATTCTGATTTTTGTAGCCAGCAAGGAAAAAATATTTTAAAATCCACTTTTAGGTGTTGGAAAGAATAGTTTGAGTTAAAATCCACTGAGAATTATTTAATATGCTCTGGAAAGTCTGAAAGTCAAGAAAAAAAACCTGGGGAATAAAAACACTGGCTCCAGAACATGGAGAAGTGAGCAAGACTTGGCTTTCACATTAAAAAATAAACAATTTTAAGATTTTTTTTTAATAAGTCTGGTGGAAATGTTTTCATCACAAAGAAAGCTAGTAACCAAAACCACTTGGCATGTATTAACATATCCTCATATTACCAGTAAAATTAAATTTAAATATGAAATCCCCTCTGTAATAAATATAAACCTTATATATTTGGAAGATTCAGAATCATATTAAAGTATTTACTCTTATAATTATAATTTTGATAATAATCCTACCATTTCCTCCCATTGTGGTCAGAGAGAACTTATACATTTGCTAAACTTCCAATATGGCCCAGGGAGCTCACGAAGTCGTAAGCAGACTCGGAAGTCATACTTCTGCCAGGTAAGACCATGCTCTTCTTTCTTTCCATTCACCTCATTGAAGGCAGGAGAACTGAAATGGGAAATTGACAGTGGCCAGGAAGAAAGACTGGAAAGCTTCATAGTGACTCAGAGAATGGAACAAAATTTCTGTGATGCTTGAAATTTGGAAGAGTCCTTCCTGTCAGGGCCTGTCTTTCAGTGTTTTCTTGGGGATTCTTCAGCTACCATTCTAGGAAATGGGAACGTACCTGGTTGAGATAATGAGGACCAGTAGACACTACGATAACCCTCCATTACTGTAAATGTTTTCAGGAATGCACAAGAGAAGATCCCACCTAGCAGTAGTCTTTAAATGTAAACAAGGTCTGTTGGCAAGCAAGCTGTCTTGTATTCCACTACTCAAAGCAGTGATCGTCCTTCATAAGAACTTATTCATAGAAAAACACAGTTGCTAGCAGCATAGAACTTTATCCTTATCAGAGAAGACATGAAACTCTGATTAGCAATCTAATCCCTTCCAAAGAGAAGTAGAGATAAAATGGTAAATAGAAGTCAGAAATCATCCCGAATATTTCAGAAAGAAGATTATAGAAGAGAGTTAAGAGCAGGGAGAAGTGAGAGTCATGAAATTAAATGCACCTGGGGTTGTTTATATTCTATGTCCAAATAAAAGTTGTTTAGGTGATACTCGTTCTTTAAATGCCAATGTACAAGTAATGCTTTCATAAGACTAATCAGATATGCAATTTTAATTTTATGACCAATGGATTTAAGATTATAAAGAGGTAAATATTTGGGATTAATTTCTTTTATTGCAGTTTCAGTTCTAAAGTGTAAAACAATCTCTTGAATCTGGAAATCAGGAAAATTATATTTTCATCAGTTTTCACAGGGCAACAGAGACATATGAGTTGATTCAAAGCCAAGGCTTTAAGAATAAAATAAAATTTTGAATATTACCTGTGATTGGAATCTAAAATATAGTTTTTCAATGAGTATATATTCCCCTGTGAGGTATCAGAGCATCAGTGAGTTCACAAATGTAATTGTTCTACCTTCTGCATCACAGGCTCTCAAATCTAACTCTATTATTATCATCTCCCTTATAATGAAAACAACAGAAGGATGAGAAAGACTACAGGTTTGAGTAAACCTAGATCAAGGAGAGGTTCAATGGAATGGTTGGAGAGGGGAAAGGAAAGGGAAAGATGATGTAATTATGTTATAATCTCAAAAGAAAAAGAAAAAATACCTTACTATATGATTTGGTGATATCTCTATCAGGGGTCATATACCCTTAAGAAAACTGATTCTTATTTTCCAGTATCTGTCAGTGATCAAACGCTTTAAATAATTTTTACTCAGACTGCAGTGTACAACTATACTTCTTCACTTCCCTTAACTACATACACCATTTAACCTATATAAGTTGAGTTAGATTTTGATAAATGAAGTTTCAAAGCATGATTATAAACACAGACAGAATTTCAACTATTTACCTTAGAAGCTAAATTATAGACTGTTAACAATAAGGATAATTACCAGAAAGTGACACAGTTAGCTATTTCACTCAGTAAGAAGGTTGACACTATAGCAAAGAAAAGAACAGGAAGAGACATGATTGTATTTATTTGAGGAATAATTTTTCTCAATTATTGGTACCAATCAGAAATGAAAGAAGAAATCATAGAAGATAAAGTATGATTGAGAAAGCCAGGACTTGAGATAATAACAATGATGATAATAATGAAAATAGTGACAATAGTTACTTTATTGTATTTTATTTTGAATCATGGTCTTCTATCACCCAGGCTAGCCCTGAAATCACTAAATAGCCAATATACTTAATTCTGCTCTTAAGTGAAGTGGAAACTTCTGGTTTCTTTGGAAAGTAGGGTGAAAGGATCTTTTTCCACAGCAAACGCATGAAAGGACTCATGAATCTCAGAAGAAATGTAAACATGACCTCACAGACAGTGGGAGCTTGAGCATTGGCTTGATTTGCTCCACTTTGCTATTCTTCACTAATGACACACATGTAATGTCGTACATTGCCTTGTTGAGCTGTGCATGTGGCAAAGCCATTGAGAGAAACTCACCAAGGAACTTATCCTGAGGTTTCTGAGGCTTCTTGCCAGTTCTGTGTAAGCCTCAAGCCAATTGGGAAGCCCTGTGATTTCTTCTAGATTGAACTACCATTGCAGGTTTGTGTGTGGTGACTGCCAAGTAGATTGGACTGAAGCTGCTGATCTATATTTGGTGTTTGCTATGCTATTGAACTGCTGATATTCTGACAATGAAGATTGGATTCCTTCATCCCCAAAAAGAACTCTTTCAAGCATGTCTACTTACCCTGTGTCCTAATAATGTTTCCTTTCCACTACCTCTAGTAGGTAGTGGTTTAGAAGTGAGGTTGAATGCTTATTAAAGTAGATTGGAAAAAAATTTATGCTTGGGTGAGGAGCAATATTACTTTTAAAAAAACACATTTTATATCATGTAATATTTTTAAATACTCTACATATGTGGTGGGAATTCTCATCATTTTAGTATATAATTTACCAAGATAAAATAGAAAACAAGGTTTTCCCCCATCCGATATATATTTTGCTAAATTGTGTTCATCAGATACTAGCTAAATCTGCCAATCATATGCTAGCAACTTCTACTAATAAGGTGCACTTTCCTGTAAAATGAATTCACAGGTTGAACTTATTTCATTAGTACCACTTCAAAGGCCATTTCTCTATCAGTGATATCAGAGTGGTCTCCTATTCCAGCTTGGCTGGGATAGTTTGAAAAAAGTCTCTGGCATTTTTATATACTTTCCCATGAAATATCACATTTTTCAAACTTGTCAAGAAACTAAATATCAGCTGAGATATACATATATCAGGAAGATGAGAATTTATGAGCAAATGGCTCATAGGAGAGGTGAATACTGTCAAATTGCACACTGACAATTATATCAGCTAAATATTAGCTGAGGTATATATGTATCAGGAAGATGGGAGTTTATGAGCAAATGGCCTACGTAAAAAGGTGGCTATTATCAACTTGTCTAGGAGTTAGTGGACACATGGCAGTGAAGGTGTCTGTGATCATTTGTCTTAGAATTTCCATGGCTGTGAAGAAACATCATGACCAAAGAAACACTTATAAAGGCAAACATTTAATTGGGGCTGGCTTACAGTTTCAGGCCTTTACTTTCATGGCAGGAAGCATGGCACCCTGCAGGCAGACATGGCTCAGGAGGAGTTAGCAGTTCTACATCTTGATCCCAAAGCAGATGAAGGAGACTCTCTTCTATTCTGGGTGTAGCTTGAGCATAGGATTACAAAGCCAGCCCCCACAATGAATCATGTCCTTCAACAAGGCCACATCAACTCCACAAGGACACACTTCCTATTGGCCAACCACATCCAAACCACCACAGGGTGTTTTCAGATACTGGATTCCTGAGTCCCCTGAATACCCTGATGAATGCTTAACATGATGGTATTACAGAGAGATGATGGAAGATAGAAGACAGGATCTTGTTGGACAAAGTTGACCACTGAGAGAATGACTTTAGGGGTAAGTCTTTCCTGACATCTTCCTGTGTCCCTTTTAATGTATTCCCTGTATTAGTTATGATTGGAGTAGGTTCTCAAACACAGGGTCAGCCTTAGATCTTGTTTTCCTGTTGTTGTGAACTTATTCTTCAAAGCATTTATCCAAAATCAATCTTTCTCCTTCTCGGTAACAATGAGTAAAAAGAACTAATCCATCCGGCAAGCATGAAAAGATGTTTTATTATGGTGGGAAGCAGGGATAATACTCCCAGTGTCCAGGCCATGTGGAAATTGTAGAGGTTGATTTTATCTGAAAAAGCTACTTTAAGTGCTTGAGAACTTTAATTTAGAATTTTGGAGGACTTTTCAAATATTATCATAATAAATAATTTTCATTAATATACTTATTATCTGATTTAGCCAGGTGAAATAAATTTCATATTTGCAGTAAGACTTAAAAGATTCATAGATATGACAAAGCAGTGTGTGACATTTTTATATGCATTGATTCTTGAGATGTATGTCTATTAATTTTTTTGGCATCATCTTTTCTTTTGTTTTTTTATGTTTTTGTTTGTGAAAAGGTAGTGTTTTTTTATTAGATTTTTTTATTTATATTTCAATTTTTTCCCCTTCCCTCATTTCCCCTCCAACTCCCCCATCTAACCTCTTCCTGCTTGCTTCCTAACCTACCCACTCCCAATTCCCTATACTGGCATTCCCCGACATTAGGGCATTTAGCCTTCATAAGGTCAAGGGCCTCTCTTCTCATCGATGTCCCACAAAACCTTCCTCTGCTACATATGCAGATGAAGTCCTGAGTCCCTCCTTGTGTACTCTTTGGTTAGTGGTTTAGACCCTGGGAGCTCTGGGGGTACTGGTTGGTTCATATTGTTGTTCCTCCTATGGGGCTGCAAACCCTTCAGCTTGTTGAGTCCTTTCCCTAGCTCCTCTATTGGTGACCCTCATGCTCAGTCCAATGGATGGCTGTAAGCATCCACTTCTGTATTTGTCGCACACTGGCAGAGCCTTTCAGGAGACAGCTATATCAGACTCCTGTCAGCACTTGTTTGCATCAACAGTAGTGTCTGGGTTTGGTAACTGTATATGGGATGATCCCCAGGTGGAACAGTCATTAGATGGCCTTTCCTTCAGTTTCTGCTCCATACTTTGATTCTGTATCTTCTCTCATGGCGATTTTGATGCCCCTAAGAGGGGCCTAAGAAGGACTGAAGTATCCACACTTTGGTTTTCTTTCTTCTTGAGCTTCATGTGGTCTGTGAATTGTATCTTGGGTAATCCAAACTTCTGGGTTATTATCAGTTTATCAGTGGGTATACCATGCGTGTTCTTTTGTGATTGGTCACTCAGGATGATATTTTGTCAGGGTCAGAGTGTCCCTGTCGTCCCTGAGAATTTCACCTTATCTGAGTAACAGTCTATTCTCTGAGGAACCATGGAGTGTTCTCGGAAAAA